>CM017189.1:16004477-16146977 GCA_004837865.1 Musa balbisiana
TTTTTCGTTAATATAATTTACTGTGTTAGGATAAATGAGATTATTTATTTCACTTATAAAATTATAGAGATCTCAATATAATTTTTTTAAATATAGAAATCACAATACTAATAGAATACAAATATAAAAGGTAATATATAGTTAACTTTTGAAATCAATACCAACTTAGCATACTAATACATTAAATATAAAACTTTTTCCGTACGATTAACTATGTTAGTACAATAAGCTCAAAGAAAAGTCAAATTTGTATTATAAAAAAATGAAGAGTGATAGGGCATATTTTGATAAACAGATCCTTCGATAGCAACCCATGCCAATAGCATCAGCAGGGATTTCAGTGGCTATTATAGTAGATCATGATAAATCAAAAAATTCTAGACAACGACATCGAGTATAAGCCTGTCCTAAGAAACTCGGGACGGCACCGTCGAGTATAAGCCTACCTCAAGAAACTTGGGACGATACTGTCGAGTATAAGCCTACCCCGAGAAACTCGAGATGGTGCCACACAATACTGTCCCGCATCATACGATCGACTCCCATGTATAGATATAAATGTTTGTTGTCCGATCAGTGCTAAGAGAGAGGAGACACATTTGACTCACTCTTATTCCATTTAATTCTAACTTGAGCTTGTTAGATTAGGAAAAATGCCTCCCAACCTTGGCCTGAGTGTAGGGGTTGGTGACGCGACAACTTTCGCGACCCATCCCGACTCGACGTCTATCTTGATCACAAAAGTTCTCACATGAGTACCCTTAAACATTCGGAACTGGACGAAATCGTACTGGCTCGTCGACCACCGCATAAAGGTGTACTAACAAAGAGTTAGTATGAAACCTATCAAAATATGAAAAGAATTGGACGCCACAATTACGAGATCATGACATGTTGGATGCTGATTTAAAGCGGATTTAGGAGCAAGATCCATGCCAATCCTGTAATTCGATCTCTGTTGGGTGAATCCCGAATTCACCAAATCGGTCATAAATAGATCCGATCCAATAACACCGCTATGGATTCGGTTCCCGCGAAATCTTACCCGACTTTTCACGTTGCGGGCTGGATGGACCCCACCAAACCACAATCTCATCGATCCAAGAGAGTGCGTGGCAACGACTAAGGTACATGGACAAAACCCTGGATCGGATCTTATGGGCGCCGATCATAGCGCGACTCTCAAAGCGTGATGTACGCGGATGATGACGTTTCGGAACGGGATGGACTCGGCTTTTTCCAGATGGTTGCACGAATCTCGGGGAGCATCGGGCCTTCAACGGAGTGTTAGCTCTCCTGCACACCAACCCGCCCCGTAGAAACCCTCCCATTAAATTCTCCGACTCAGCTGGCCATGGACGCAACCATTGTTGTCTTGCTCCAAGCTTACCCCACTTCCCCTTGGTTTCAAACACCCCCTCCCATCTCTTCCTCCTCCATGAGTTGATTCAGCTCCTCACTGCTGTTTCCGATCGCCTGATTGTTGCCCACCAGCCTTGAGAGGAGGCAGAGGCAGAAGCAGAGGAGAGATGAGCTATTCGACGAACGCTCCGGCCGGGTTCTGGGAATGGCCTGATGTCCAGATACTGACTGCCGGAGAGCGCAGGATTCCTGCTCATTCCAAAGTTCTGGTGAGCTACGAACGTCATCTTCGGTTCTTTCCTCGTTCCCGTTGCTTGGATCTCTCACGATCGAAGCATGTTCTGTTCTGTTCTGTTCCTTGTGCCGAAGGCGTCGGCGTCGCCGGTGTTGGAGAGTATGTTGGATCAGCCACGCAAACGCGGGGGTGAAGAGAGAGTGATTTCCATTCTCGGAGTTCCTTGTGGTGCAGTAGATGCCTTCGTTCGCTTGCTCTACTCTTCCAGGTTAGCATCCTCTGGATTCCTCAGCTCGGGAGTAGTTTGCCTTCTTATGTACTTGTGGAGGAGACGGTGGTGGTGGGTGTTTCAGCGTGACGATGGAAGATGGTACAAAGGTCAGCACCACCATCGCAGGAGGAAGAAGTCAAGATGGATGCCTAAAAAACGGCTCAGCTTTGATTGCGACGTTAGTCCTTTTTGATCGATACCACGCATTTCTCGTGCATTCTATCTCAACATCAACTTTATTCATGACTCTCTACCTGATATCTTCGAAGAACCCCACTACAAGGACATGGACCGTGCCACTACAGCTAGCCATGCAGCTCCATGCCATGAGAGAGAGCCAACAGGAAACGGATTGGAATGTTTAGACGGATTCAACCTGATCAAAACTTAGATTAGGTGCTCCAAATCTTCTAGATTTCAAGAGCCCACGATGATTGAATGGCTGCAGGTGTGTGCCGCTGGCGGCGGAGATGGGAGAGCACGGTGTGCACTTGCTGGTGCTGTCGCACGTCTACCAGGTGGGTTGGCTGAAGCGGGCGTGCGAGATGGCGCTGGCGTCGGGGCTGGCGGCGGAGAGTGTGGTGGATTTGTTGGTTCTGGCCCGGCGGTGCGACGCGCCATGGCTGCACCTCCGCTGCATGAGGGTCATTACCGAGGACTTCGCTGCCGTCGAGAGCACCGAGGCGTGGCGCTTCCTCCAGGACAACGATCCCGTGCTCGAGCTCGACATCCTCCAATCCCTACAAGATGCTCATTTGGTATACGTTACTCCAATGATTCGATGTTGTTCCTCCTCGAAGCAGCTTAGTTTCATGGGCGTCTATGAATCTACAGAGGCAGAAGCGGCGGCGGAGGAAGAGGGAGGAACAGGGGCTATATGCAGAACTTAGCGAGGCCATGGAGTGCTTGCAGCACATCTGCACCGACGGCTGCACCGACGTCAGGCCCTCCGGCCGCGAGGCGCCACCGCGCGACCGCACCCATTGCCCGAACCCCTCCACCTGCCGCGGCCTCCAGCAGCTCATCCGCCACCTCCCCGCCTGCAACCGCAAGCAACAGCTCGGCTGCACCGGCTGCAAGCGCCTGTGGCAGCTCCTCCGCCTCCACGCCTCCATCTGCCTGCATCCCGACCCCTGCAGCGTCCCCCTCTGCTCGTAAGCATCAGCAGCCCATGCAACTTTCATCTGCATGCTTTTGCCAACACCTAACCTTTCTTTGCTTATCTGTTGCGTTGTAGTCAATTCAAGCGGAAGATGGAGCAGATGAACGTCAAAGAAGAGGAGGAAGATGTTAAGTGGAGGCTCTTGGCTAAGAAGGTGGCCTCTGCTAGAGTAATGTGCTACCTGGCAAGGAGGAATGCAGTACCTGTAAGCTTGGCTGAAGCAGAGCTCATCGACTGAGAGATTACCAAGTCAGATTTAGACCAAATTAACTGGGATGCATCATTCTCGTTTACATCAACTCCTTCAGTAGTTTGGTCCATAACTGCTGTGGTAGATTAACCCTACCAAAGTACCATAAATATGTTCAAGCTTTGTATATGACGAGTGAGAGAAACTTTCATATATTTTAAGATTACTCTAGTTGACGTCAGCTGCCTCGGATGACGCCTCGTGCCTCAGCTGACCTAACAGCACCTGGTGAAAGCAGTCCGGAATGCCGACCGAGGCACATTAACACCCTGAGCAAGCTCGGTCCATCACGCCATGCCCACGCTAGTGTCAGACGTTACTAGGAGTACGATCCTGCTCCCTGCAAGCGGGCACATCAGACAGCGATAATCTTATCTATAAGAACCCTTGCACCAGAGGAGAAATGGGAGGAGGAAAAAAACACCCCGGAGAGACTCCCTTTGAGACTCTGAACTAACTTGATCGTCAAAGGGGTCGGGTCTAGCTCCTCGACCCGACTTATGTGCAGGGACGAAGACGAAGTGCCCCTCCACCGAACGCTTAGGCGCGGAACCCCCTTCCCGGAGGAAACAACGACCCAGCCACGATCGGACCACCGAAGCTGGCCACCTTAGCCATCCCGAAGACTACCCAGCGAGATCCTCGCTCATTCGGACCTGAACCAAGCCACGTTGGCCCCGAGGCCACGGCATAAAGTCGTTGATACTAACATTTTGGCGCTAGAATGAGGGCCAAATATCGAGGGATCAGCAGATTAACTTGGACGAACCCGCGACTGAGGGGCCGCACCCGATCGAGGCTCCGGGGGAGCACCCACCACATGGAGAACCGCAAGATGAACACCCCGCCACGACCTCCGAGCGCTATTGGCGGTTATTCAACGACCCAGGTTTATCGCCCCCCGAGGGTCCCCCAGCCGACCCGTTGCCCGTGTCGTCTGAAGCTTTTCATGACCTCGCTCATCAAGTCCGAGCTTTGACGGGTATGGTGCAAACCATTATCCCACTCGTTGCTCGTCCGGAGCACACGCCTGTGATCCGACCACTACGGCAGCAGGTGCCACCCGCTCAGGCTCACACGCTACCTACGGAGGTCTCAATTTCACCTCAAGTTCACCCGGCCTCGCTCGGGGATCGAATGACGACACAACCGAGGGGTTGCCCGGAACCCGAGCCATTATCTTCGGACTTGACGGACTCCCTGTGAGCCTAGTTATGTTTCGTTAGTCAACGGCTCGACGAAGTACAATAGGAGGTTCGCAGTTCAAAGGGAGAGCTCGGGGAGGAAGCGCATCGGGGGGTCTCCGTTCGCGCCCGAGATACAGGATCAAACAATCCCCCCAAACTTCTGGCTCCCCTCTTTGGATGTGTATGACGACTCCACCGACCCGGCGGACCAAGTAGCCGCTTTCCGTGCCCAGATGGCGTTGTATGGAACCTCTGACGCTTTTTGATGTGCAAGGCGTTTCCCACAACTCTGAGAGGGCCAGCACGCACGTGGTAGAGCGGCCTTAAGACCGGAACGATCACGTCCTTTGACCAGCTCGTCAAAGACTTTGAGTTTAACTTCTTAGCTTACGCCCGGCCAAAGTCATCCGTCGCACTACTCCTCGGGCTCAGCTAGAGGGAGGATGAGCCCCTCTCCCACTTTGTAAATCGCTTTACTACCCAAATTCGGTAGTTGCCAAACGCTCATCCCTCTCTGTTGATACAGGCGTTTATGATAGGCTTGCGACCCTCTAGATTTTTCTAGTCACTGGTGGAACGACCCCCCACCGTGGTCCCAGAGATGCTCCAACGGGCGAGCCAGTTCGTTGCGGCGGAGGTCTGGATGGTCGGGAAGCGGGAGGAGCACAAAAGGACTAGAGCAAAGCCATCCCGTGGGCAACAACCTACTGCGCCAAGGCGCAGATTGGACCGACCCGACCCGCCGGTGTTGACGTCTCAACTCCCCTCTTCGGGTGCGTCCCGAACAGAGATATTTCTCCAGATAAGAGACAAAGGATTGCTCAGAACCCCCAACCCGATGAGAAACCCGCGGGAACTCGTGGATCGGTCGAAGTATTACTATTTCCATCGGCAAAACGGGCACGAAATTGAGGAGTGTCGGGAGTTAAAGTGACAGATCGAGGAGCTCATCTGCAAAGGGCACCTCGGTTGGTACCCCCAGCAAGGCGAGGAGCTTTCCCCCCACCCAGAGGGTCCCGTCGAGCGTCTGATCAACGTGATCACTGGCGGCCCGGCGGTTGGGGGGGACAGCATGTCCGGAAGGAAGGCGTACGCCCGCTCCGTCCGGGCCGACGCCCCCGGACCCGGCCTCGAGCCCAAGGTCACGTTTCCCTGCGATGGTGCCGAGCAATCCGAGCACAAAGATGCGCTTGTGATAATAGCTAGGATCGCCAACGCTCAAGTGAGGAGGATCATGGTCGACATCGGGAGCTCGGCCGACGTGCTTTATTTTGATGCCTTCCGGAAGCTCAGTCTAGCCAAAGAAGCCCTGGCGCCGACGCGCTCGGCGCTTACTGGCTTCACCGGAAATTCGGTTTTGCCATTGGGAGCAGTCACTTTGCCTATAACCTTGGGAACTCTGCCAAGATCAAAGACGATGATGTCCACCTTCCTAGTGGTCGACCTCCCCGCTGCATACAACGCCATCCTTGGTTGACCAACCCTCAACAAGATCAGGGCTGTCGTCTCCACTTATCACCAAATTGTGAAGTTCCCAACCCGCGCTGGGGCCGGGGAAGTCTGGGGAAGCCCCTGAGTCTAGGCAATGTTACTTGGCGGCAATCTCACTGCACAAAAGGGCAAGAATCGAGCAACCCCTGAGGGACCCTAGGGAAATGAAGAAGCTGACCCCACATCCCGAGCCGACGGTGCCTACTTGCGACATACCGTTGACGAAGGATCGGCCGGACTGGTCGATCAAGATCGGGTCGGAGCTCCTTGACCCAGAACGGGAGCAGCTCGTCGGCTTCCTACATGAGAATGCTGACGTCTTCGCTTGGTCACCCTCCGACTTGACGGGTGTCGACCCGAAGACTGCCCAACATCATCTGAACATAGCGCCCGATGTTTGACCAGTAAAACAGAAGCCCCGACGGCGAGCTCCCGATCGGCAACTGGCTATCCGCAAAGAGGTGGAGCGACTTTTGGCGATAGGATTCATAAAAGAAATCAAATACCCGCAATGGCTGTCCAATGTAGTCCTCATGAAGAAATCTAATGGGAGCTGGAGGATGTGTGTTAACTACTCCAGTCTCAATCGTGCATGCCCGAAAGACTGCTACCCCCTCCCGAGGATCGACCAGTTGGTCGATGTGACTGTCGGGTATGCTCGCCTTTCATTTATGGATGCTTTCTCCAACTACAATCAGATCAGAATGGTGCTTGAGGATCAGGAGCATACGGCCTTCCTCACAGACCAGGGGGTATATTGTTACAAGGTTATGCCATTTGGGCTGAAGAACGTAGGAGCTACATATCAGAGAGCCGTAAACAAGATGTTCGCCCAACAGATTGGGCGGAACATTGAGATCTATGTCGACGACATGATCGTAAAGAGTCGTACAATGGCAGATCACCTAACCGACTTGGCCGAGATGTTTGACACATTGCGAAGATATGGCCTACGCCTTAACTCAGCGAAATGCGCTTTTGGCGTCAACTCGGGAAGATTCCTCGGATTCATCGTGCACGAGAGGGGAATCGACGCTAACCCATAAAAGATCCAGGTGATCATCAGTATGCAAACCCCTCAGACAATAAAGGACATACAACGGCTGAACAGAAGGCTCGCCGCCCTATCTCGGTTTCTATCCCGATCTAGTGATCGTTGCCTCCACTTCTTTCGAGCCTTGAAGAACCCGAGGAACTTTCAATGGATGGAGGCGTGCGAGGAAGCTTTCATACACGTAAAGAAACACCTCGCCAGCCTTCCCCGTCTTGCCTCAGTCTCTTCCGGGGAGAAGCTCGGTGTCTACCTGGCCACCTCCCGGCATGCTATTAGTTCCGTCCTAACCAAAGAAGCCATCGGAGAGCAACTGCCAGTCTACTACATTAGCCATGTCCTAAATAGGCCCGAGGAACGGTACCCGCCAATCGAAAGACTTGTTCTGGCACTCGTGCTGACAGCTCGAAGGCTTTGCCCCTACTTCCAAGCCCATCCGATTGAGGTAATCACTGACCAACCCCTCCGATAGGTTTTAGCTAAGTTTGACGTTGCAAGTCGCCTCCTTAAATGGTCGGTAGAGCTCGGCGAGTTTGACATACAATATGTGCCAAGGACCGCCATCAAAGCCCAGTCAGTGGCCAACTTCATCTCAGAGCTTGCCCAGATCGAGGATGAGGACTCTGACCAAAAGAGGGAGGCATGGACCTTGCACGTGGACGGATCGGTCGGCTCGAAGGGCGTTGGTGCGAGGCTGGTGTTATCAGCCCCCGATGGACGGTCGTTCGAGCGCTCCCTGCGCTTCAGCTTTCAAGCTACTAACAATGAGGCTGAGTATGAGGCACTCCTAGCAGGGCTCAAGCTAGCCCTCGAGATGCAGATGAATGCCGTACACGTCCTCACCGATTCACAGTTGGTGGCTAAACAAGTCGGCTGCGAATACGAGGCCAGGGAACCAACCATGGCGAAGTACCTGGCGGAGGTAAAAAACCTCATCGCCGGCTTCTCTCGCTTTACAATATCTAGGGTGCCAAGGAGCCAAAACCAGCGAGCCCAGTCCGAGATCGAAGAGCTCCCTTTTCGTGCCATCTCATTCTCGGTTGTGTCATCGGTAGACGCGCCAGCTACGTGGGTACAGGAGATGCTGCACTTCAAGCGAGACGGGACTCTCCCAACCAACGAGGCCTCGGCTCGGTGCATATGCTGCATGCAGGCGTGGTACTCCGAGATGAATGGACGTCTCTATAGGAGGTCCTTCTCACGTCCCCTTTTGCAGTGCCTCGAGCTCGAAGAAGCTCGGACGGTCCTGGCCGAGGTCCACGAAGGGATTTGTGGTGAGCACATCGCTGGGTGAACCTTAGCGTACAAGATCCTTCGCCAAGGGTACTATTGGCCCACCATATCCCAGGACGCAATGGATTACGTACGATGGTGCGGCCCTTGCCAGAGGTAAGCCTGAACCCCCCGGCAGCCTGCGGTTCCGCTCGCTCCCATTGATTGTGCGTGGCCATTCGTGCAATGGGGATTGGACCTCCTCGGGCCTTTTTCGCCAGCCTTGGGGCAGTAGAGATATATCATTGTGGGAGTGGATTACTTCACGAAGTGGGTTGAGGCCGAGCCACTGGCAACAATCACGGAACATCAGGTAGAAAAATTCGTGTGGAGAAACATCGTGATTCAGTTTGGCCTGCCGAGAACTATCATCACTGACAACGGGGCCCAGTTCGCCAACGCGCGATTCCAACAATTCTGTACGAACTACAGGATTCAGCTGAGGTTCAGCTCGGTAGCACACCCCCAGACGAACGGCCTAGCAGAAGTGACCAACCACTCCATTCTGGACGGGCTCAGAAGAAGGGTGTCCGTGGCCCGATCGGCTTCGGTGGATGAGCTCCCAAGCATTTTGTGGTCCCTACAGACCACTCCCAAAACTACGACCGGAGAATCCCCCTATAGCCTCACATTCAGGACCGAGGCAGTCCTTCCGCCCGAGGTGGTTTTCCCCATTGTTCGGATGGAGAACTATGAAGAGAGGACTTCGACTCAGGGCCTGCGAGCCAATCTTGACCTGCTCGAGGAGCGGCGCGCCGACGCGCACTTGAAAGCTCTCTCCTACAAAAGAGCTGTCACCAAAACCTACAACTGGAAGGTACGACCATGACCAATTAAACTAGGCAACCTGGTCTTGCGCAAGGCCAAAGTCAGTGACCCGACCCGAGCGCGCAGCAAGCTTGCCCCTAATTGGGAAGGACTTTATAGGGTCGTCGGCGTCATCGGGGCCGGTATGTATCGGCTTGAGACCATGCAAGGTCACCCCTTGCCGAGGACGTGGAGCATACAAAATCTCAAAAAGTTCTTCGTATAATAGAAAGCAAGAGAGACAAAGCAGAAATCTGAACAAAAATTTTCTATTCAAATGAAAAATCGGTTACAAGACCAGATGAATTACAATCCGAGCACTTATATTTTGGGGGCTTCGGCGCTATCGTCAAAAGGAACCTCGTCTGGCATGTCGATGCTCACGTCTTCAGGGCAGGAGGCAAAAGGGTCTTCCTCGATCTCTAGACCAGGGTGGCGAGCTTTGAAGTAGGCCAGAGCAATCCGATACTCATATTCATAGGTAACTTGCCCCGACCGGATCAGGCCGAGCTGAAAACCCGAAGACTCTTTGTAGTCCTCGATCAGCTTCTTATCCTTCTCCGGCCGCTGGTCCATCTCGGCAGCCAGGGCCTCAGAAGCCCTTTTCGCCTCGGTAAGTGCCTCCTCCAGCTTTTGATTGAGGGTAGCCATCTCTTTCCTCGCCATGCGAGCCTCGGTCCGAGTCGTCCTCAGCAACACCTGGAGCTCTTTATTTTGCTCCTCGGTTGCCTTCACCTCGGCTTTTAAGTGGGCCGCTTCCACCTCCAGATCCGAGGCACGCTGCTCGGCGACCTTTACTTCGAACTTGAGTCATGTTGCCTCCGCCTCCGGAGCCGCTCCCACGTGTACCTCCTCGATCTGCCTACGCAGCTCAGCGTTGCGATCAATCAAAATGCCAAGGGCGCGACCCATGTCGCGCACGTGGTCCATCAAAGTCATGGCATAATGGTGGCCCTACAAAGAAGAGGAGTCAGGACAAGTATCATTCGGGTACAAGAGGGACCCGAGAACGAGGCATTTACCCACAACAGCGACTTGGCTGCCTTGCCAAGTAAAACATCTGAGGGCATGACGTACAGTTCCCGAGCCATGTCGGGATGGAGCCCACCTCTGGCGAACGACGCCGCAGCCTCCTCGTCGGCCCATACCCGGTCCCCGCGGGTCAGGCCCATCCACCGGGCCACCAGCGGGTCGGAGGGTTGGCCCTTCGGGAGTTCACCCACCGCTCGAGCTTGATAAGGCTCGCCCGACGCTCCCGCAGGGAGGCTACATAGGTCGCGGATAGAAGGCTCCCGAGGCGCCTTCCCTGCCACCTCCCTGCTTGGGCCTGCCTCGCCCCGACCGAGGCCTTGTCGTCGATCGTGACTGACGTGTGCGGCGACTCCTCCCTCCGGCTGAGCCGTCGGCACGTTTGATCTCTTCTGAACGCAGGTCTTCACCTTCTTCCGGGGCCAACCAGCCTTAAGTTCTACCGGCGCTTCTCTCGAGCCAACCCTCGGCTCGGCCGATGGTCGCGGCGACGCGGCCGACGAAACCCGCCCCACGCGCACAGCAGCCAGATTCACCATCTCTATGTGAAAACATCGACATTGATCAAAACACCAAAAACATGATTTTTTAGGAAACCCTAACACTACCCACTACGGGCATACCTCGAGGCGCCGGGCTAAGACCCGCCTCGACCAGCCACCCCTCGGTCATTTGCCCGATGGCCCGGGAGGCTGGGAGAATCTCCTTAAGTCGTCGAAGGTCCCTGCGCTCTTCGTCGTTCAGGGCCGGGGCAGTGTTGTCAATCACGCGTGTCGCCCACCAGAGCCCAAAGCTCCAACCCTCCGAGCGGCAAACATAGAAGAAGCACCCCTTCCATCCCTTGTTACTAGAAGGAGCCCCGCTAACCCGGAAGCCCGACCGAGCGAACAAATAATAACCCCCCCGACCCCTTAGATAGACGAAAGCAGGAGAGAAAAAGGGATCGGGTTGGGGTAATGTTGGCATAGTGGCACTCCCCTAGGAACGCCACCAGATAATGCCATGAATTCGACGTCATTTGTGACGGAGAAATACGCCACCATGAGACACAGGAACTGATGACAGGGTGCAGAGGAAGGCGTAACCCGGCCTCAAGGGCATCTAGGGTTAGAGCGAAACCCTTTGGGATAGGGTCGTACGCCCGTTGCCCTAGTTCAGGGGCAATAAGGACGAATTCCTCCGGGATATCATAACGCCCCCGAAGGTAACCGAGCGACGACTCACTCACGGTGGAGTCGAGGTCGTGCGGCCACATTAAGGCTTCAAAGGCTCGAGCCGCTTTCTCGTCTGACAACAAACTGGGGCTTGGCGGTAAAGTTTTCTCTCCGACATTATCGGAGGAGGAAGGTGAGGGACGCAGGCGTGAAGGGGAAAGGGAGGCCATCCTTACCGACCTTTGGAGGGGGAAGTAAGACGACCGATTGAAACGAAGCAATGTGATCCGGGAAGCGACTGAATGAATGCAAGTAAGGAGACGTGCAGGTAGCCAACTGCACGTCATTTATAGACAAAATCCCACCAAAAGTGACCCTTCCTCTCCTGGAGCACATCGCATCAAGAAGACCAAGCGACACTCCGTCATAAATATGGTCTGACGTGGCAGGCGTCTGACGCGCGGTGCGGGTGCGGGAGCGCTGGTCTCCCCGTTCTCGAAAACTGGCGACCCCCAAAAGTGACTGTCCCCTGGACCTCCCGCATAGGCAGGAAAGGGCATGCCTGCCCGCATCTGTGTATCACTACTGTGTCTGCCCAGGACAAGTAGTGCCTTTGCGCGGCCTGTCCGAGGCCACCTCTGTATGGTTTGCCCGCCCGAGCCGTGTCCCTCGGCACGATCTGCCTAAGGCCACCTCTGCATGGCTTGCCCGCCCGAGCCGTGTCCCTCGGCACGATCTGCCTAAGGCCACCTCTGCACGGCTTGCCGCCCGAGCCGTGTCCCTCGGCATGATTTGCTCGAGGCCACCTCTGCACGGCTTGCCCACTCGAGCCATGTCCCTCGGCACGATCTGCCTAAGGCCACCTCTGCGCGGCTTGCCCGCCCGAGCCGTGTCCCTCGGCACGATCTGCCTAAGGCCACCTCTGTGCGGCTTGCCCGCCCGAGCCGTGTCCCTCGGCACGATCTGCCTAAGGCCACCTCTGCGCGGCTTGCCCGCCCGAGCCGTGTCCCTCGGCATGATTTGCTCGAGGCCACCTCTGCGCGGCTTGCCCGCCCGAGCCGTGTCCCTCGGCACGATCTGCCTAAGGCCACCTCTGCGCGGCTTGCCCGCCCGAGCCGTGTCCCTCGGCACGATCTGCCTAAGGCCACCTCTGCGCGGCTTGCCCGCCCGAGCCGTGTCCCTCGGCACGATCTGCCTAAGGCCACCTCTGTGCGGCTTGCCCGCCCGAGCCGTGTCCCTCGGCACGATCTGCCTAAGGCCACCTCTGCGCGGCTTGCCCGCCCGAGCCGTGTCCCTCGGCACGATCTGCCTAAGGCCACCTCTGCGCGGCTTGCCCGCCCGAGCCGTGTCCCTCGGCACGATCTGCCTAAGGCCACCTCTGCGCGGCTTGCCCGCCCGAGCCGTGTCCCTCGGCACGATCTGCCTAAGGCCACCTCTGCGCGGCTTGCCCGCCCGAGCCGTGTCCCTCGGCACGATCTGCCTAAGGCCACCTCTGCGCGGCTTGCCCGCCCGAGCCGTGTCCCTCGGCACGATCTGCCTAAGGCCACCTCTGCGCGGCTTGCCCGCCCGAGCCGTGTCCCTCGGCACGATCTGCCTAAGGCCACCTCTGCGCGGCTTGCCCGCCCGAGCCGTGTCCCTCGGCACGATCTGCCTAAGGCCACCTCTGCGCGGCTTGCCCGCCCGAGCCGTGTCCCTCGGCACGATCTGCCTAAGGCCACCTCTGCGCGGCTTGCCCGCCCGAGCCGTGTCCCTCGGCACGATCTGCCTAAGGCCACCTCTGCGCGGCTTGCCCGCCCGAGCCGTGTCCCTCGGCACGATCTGCCTAAGGCCACCTCTGCGCGGCTTGCCCGCCCGAGCCGTGTCCCTCGGCACGATCTGCCTAAGGCCACCTCTGTGCGGCTTGCCCGCCCGAGCCGTGTCCCTCGGCACGATCTGCCTAAGGCCACCTCTGCGCGGCTTGCCCGCCCGAGCCGTGTCCCTCGGCACGATCTGCCTAAGGCCACCTCTGTGCGGCTTGCCCGCCCGAGCCGTGTCCCTCGGCACGATCTGCCTAAGGCCACCTCTGCGCGGCTTGCCCGCCCGAGCCGTGTCCCTCGGCACGATCTGCCTAAGGCCACCTCTGCGCGGCTTGCCCGCCCGAGCCGTGTCCCTCGGCACGATCTGCCTAAGGCCACCTCTGCGCGGCTTGCCCGCCCGAGCCGTGTCCCTCGGCACGATCTGCCTAAGGCCACCTCTGCGCGGCTTGCCCGCCCGAGCCGTGTCCCTCGGCACGATCTGCCTGAAACCACCTCTGCGCGGCTTGCCCGCCCGAGCCGTGTCCCTCGGCACGATCTGCCCAAGGCCACCTCTGTGCGGCTTGCCCGCCCGAGCCGTGTCCCTCGGCACGATCTGCCCAAGGCCACCTCTGTGCGGCTTGCCCGCCCGAGCCGTGTCCCTCGGCACGATCTGCCTAAGGCCACCTCTGTGCGGCTTGCCCGCCCGAGCCGTGTCCCTCGGCACGATCTGCCCAAGGCCACCTCTGCGCGGCTTGCCCGCCCGAGCCGTGTCCCTCGGCACGATCTGCCCAAGGCCACCTCTGTGCGGCTTGCCCGCCCGAGCCGTGTCCCTCGGCACGATCTTCCTGAAACCACCTCTGCGCGGCTTGCCCGCCCGAGCCGTGTCCCTCGGCACGATCTTCCTGAAACCACCTCTGCGCGGCTTGCCCGCCCGAGCCGTGTCCCTCGGCACGATCTTCCTGAAACCACCTCTGCGCGGCTTGCCCGCCCGAGCCGTGTCCCTCGGCATGATCTACACGAGGCCATCTCTGCGAGGCTTGCCCACCCGAGCCGTGTCCCTCGGCACGATCTGCCCAAGGCCACCTCTGTGCGGCTTGCCCGCCTGAGCCTTATCCCTCGGCATAATCTGCCGAAGTCCACTCTACGCGCCCTACCCATCTGAGCCGTGTCCCTCGGCACGATCTTCCTGAAACACCTCTGCGCGGCCTGCCGCCTTAGTTGTGCTCCTCGGCCGCATGCTGTCCGAGACCACAGTTGCGCGCCCAGTCCTCTTCGATTAACAAACTCCACGATCCCGTACCCCCGGTAATGGACCGACAACCGCCCGGTAGGGATAATTTTGTAAAACTGAAGCCATGCCTCGGACCCCCTTACAACACCGACGCATAGCTTCCTTCGGGGGGGGGAATATGATAAGGGCAATGATGACGATGAGACCCAGGTTGACATCAGTTGCTCTGGATGACGCCTCGCGCCTCAACTGACCTGACAGCACCTGGCGAAAGCAGTCCGGAATGCGACTGAGCCAAGCTCGGTCCATCATGCCATGCCCACGCTAGTGTCAGACGTTACCAGGTGTACGATCCTGCTCCTTGCAAGCGGGCACATCAGACAGCGGTAACCTTCCCTATAAGAACCCTCACACCAAAAGAGAAAGGGGAGAGGAAGTGCCCCTCCACCGAATGCTAGGCGCGGAACCCCATTCCCGGAGGAAACAGCGACCCAGCCGTGATCGGACCACCAAAGCCGGCCCACCTCAGCCATCCCGAAGACTATCCAACGAGATCTGCGCTCATTCGAATCTGAACCAAGTCGCGTTGGCCCCAAGGTCACGACATAAGTCGTTGACACTAACAACTCTCAACCAATATGATTTCTCTTGTCACTCGGATAACAGTGCATGGCACAATGGCCTTCTCGTAGCCAACTGATTCATTCCTTGGTTATCTTAGATCGTATTTCAACAAACAAATAGTGGAATTCTCAACTAAAAGAAGAGTAGTGGTAGTGTTGAAAAGCCGAGTGTCGTGATAAATGAAAGCCCGACCATCCTCTGCTTTGTCATATCATTATTCCATTCCAAAATCTTCAAGTTCATGTCTGTCATATACAGTAGAATGCTATTGCTCGCAAGCTACTCTTAAGCGGAAAACGCTACCTGGAATCAGGACATAGTTGTTGAGCAGTGTCAGATTCTGCTTCCATGTAAGAACAAGACTCCCTAAGAACATGGAAATATAAATAGGTGTCATCGCATTACTTCCGCTGGTTATGTTGTCCAGTCCTACATTAGGCTTCTTGTATCCGAACGGTTTGAAGTCAATTTCTTGGACAATCAAATGCTTTTGCTTGGGATGCATTCCTGGATAGGCTTCCTTGAATCAAGCGGGCGTGTTTCATGGCACGGTTGATGAACAGTAGCTTCCAATTATAAACAGCTTCCTCAGCTACTACGACTTGGAAGAATGCATGCTGAATCGATGTCATCAAGCATTTACTAGTTCTTCTTGCAGGTTAATGCAAGCAACTCCCTAACCAAACCAAACAAGTAGTAAATCTAATCTAATCTAATCTGATGTATCTTACGTTGATATACAATTGTTATATGACCTCAAATAGTCTCATAGAGTAATTGGTCGGTTCATGCTCAAATTCGTTGTATAATTATCAGATCGACGAACTTTGGCAATCAATTGGCCAATTTGTCAATTACTTGATCAATTTAAGTACTTAGGTCAATTAGATGGCTAAACTGAAATTGGGCCCATTTCTTGGGCTTTTGGAAATAGGCTTAGTTTAATTCAATAGCCCCCTGTTGTCTATAATGGGCCTAACTATAGTTTAGTGTCTTATAAATATATAATATAGTTATACATACATATATATATATATATATATGTATATATATATATGTATATGAAAATAGAAGAAAACAAAGTAACTTTGGAGGTATATATAATACATAATTTCACTTGCATATTAAATTAGATATTAGATTATATAGAAATTTTTAATTTTTAATTTGAATTTATTTACTTTTTATACTAAATTATATTTAACTTTTGTATTTCTGTCTCTGGCAAGACGTCCCTTTACAATATCATTAATTGTGAGAGTGTTGTGGAAAATACCAAAGTATTACGGTTCAACCCATCTACGCCTCATATCCAAAACCCCACACGCCCCTTTCTCTCCTTCTCTCCTCCCCTATCTCTTCTGCCCGACTCCGATCCATGGCGGCAGGCATGGCCTTCAAGCCCATTTCGACGGCGGAGGGCGTTCTCCCGTCCCTCCCGACCCCCCTCTTCTCTTCCAAGCCCGATCTCCCTCTCCTCCCATCCCTTCGCACCTCCAAGCTCCCCCGCTTCACCCGTCTTTCTCGCTCCCATTTGTTGCTCTCCTTCAGAAGGAAGCTTCCTTTGCTCCCGTTTGTGGCACAGACCTCGGACTGGGCTCGCCAGGAGGAGGAAGAGGAGGAGGGGAACGAGGTCGAAGACGGTGGTTTTGACTTGGAAGCGCCCGCGCCCGAGGAAGCAGCCGGGTCTGGACTCGAGGAGTGGGAAGGAGACGAGGAGCAGGCTGCGGAGGGTGAGATAGCCGCCGAGGCGGACGGCGGGTTTGTCGAGGGGGAGGAGGAGGAGGAGCCTTATTCCGAGCCGCCCGAGGAGGCCAAGCTCTTCGTCGGGAACCTCCCTTACGACATGGACAGCGAGAAGCTGGCCCAGCTCTTCGATAAGGCTGGAGTTGTCGAGGTCGCCGAGGTAAATAAATTATCTTTTTGAGGTCTTCAATTAGGTCTTATAATCAAATGTTTTTTTTTTTTTCTTTTTTCTGATTTTTTTTCGTTTCTTTAACTCCTTTGCTTTGATGTTGGTGTTGGGTTACGATAATGGCAATAAGCTCTCTGCGATTATGGGATTATGCTTGTGGATATGCAGGTGATTTACAATCGGGAGACTGATCAGAGTCGTGGATTTGGATTCGTGACCATGAGCACTGTCGAAGAAGCAGAAAAAGCTGTGGAGATGTTCCATCGTTATGTATGTTCTCTTTTGTGATTACCGAGCTGGTGCTTGTTCTTCCTTGCTTACTGTATGTAGAAAACGTCTTTATATGCATACTCAAAATGATGTCCTTTTAGAATCACTGAGAAAGCTCTGATTCTATATTGTTAGGTGCTTTTGTGTTAATCTATCCTCATTATGTCCATTTGATCATGTTCATTATGCTTGATCGCTTATGATAGGTATGAAGTCCTATCAAAATAAATATTTCCTTGGTGTCTATTTCTCTGCAAGATGTCTGACTTAGGGCAATAGTTTCACTTGTTGAATTTTGTCAAGTCTACACTAAAGTTGGTTTAGCATCTTTTTTCCTTGATCTTAGTTTTGCCTAAGGACTAACCCAAACATCATCGTTTACCTTTTCGAGAAAAAGGAGGAAATCACGTGGCAACTTCTTTTTCCAGTACTTGGATTATGTAATACTGGAAATGTGCAGAAAGAAATTCTGTGCTGACCTCTAATAATTTATTGAGGTTTAATTTGCTTATGCTTAAGGTGAATAATAATGGCAGAATATAGTGGATATTAACCACTTAACATTGTTACAGTTTTCTTTTTAGTGATTATAACTATATAAGTTATCCATGTCTTAAGTGTTTTTTTCCTGTTTGTATGGCATGTGTTCCAATTCGTCTATGTGTCCTAGCTTGGCAGTAATGTGATCGATTATTTTTATATTGTTTGTTAAGGGGTATGTTGTTTCTTTGTTATCCTATTAAAATCCCACCGGGACATTCTGCCAAGTCTTAGGAAGATGAGTTCCAAATATATTTAGTTAATAAATGCTCAGGAAGATGAGACTACATTCAGATGAGGTTAAGACAATGCCAATCAGCATTTGGTTGGATGGGGTTGACTCAGGTCAGCACAGATTATCTGGACTGTTATAAACTGTTAAGCACAGTAAGGAGGAGGAATAACCAAACTTATTTGAGCTTTAACTCCACAGTGTAGCAAGGTTAGGGAGAAAAGATGTATCAGTTCAATAACTTTTTGGCTGACTTGGATCAGTATCATTAAAAACAAATTAATTTCTGATTCTTTTCCAACTCTCAAATTGTTATATTAGGCCTGCAATCTAAGCTACCTAGTGAATATGACTTTTTTAGTATTGAATACTCCATTAGTTTTCTTATTTATGTTTTCATTTATTAAACTTGTAACATGCTTATGCTACTGCTGCTGCTCATGCCTTTTCAATGTTTGGGCACGACTGCATACAAATTGGTTCAGAATTATATGTGTATATATGTTTCTGTATTTTATTTGAAGAGTATGGAATATATGTGTTTCTTGTGAAGTAAAAGTTCATGCCTACCCTTTGCTCCAGAATGGTGAATTTTGATTTTGACTCATATCCAATGATCTTCCTAATTTTCTTTCAAGCTTCGACTAGCATGAAGTGATTCTTGTTTCTGTGTGGGTAGCATCATTTGTTTTCTTGTTATGGTAAGATTTTTGATAGTTTGTTTTCTACTTTGGAAACAGGATGTTAGTGGCAGGCTCTTAACTGTAAACAAGGCTGCACCCAGAGGGACTCGTGTGGAAAGAACTCGGGAATTCGGGCCTTCTTTGAGAGTCTACGTTGGCAATTTGCCTTGGCAAGTGGATGATGGCCGCCTGGAGCAAGTATTTAGTGAACATGGTAAAGTGTTAGAAGCAAGGGTGATATACGATAGAGAGACTGGACGCTCCCGTGGTTTTGGCTTTGTGAAAATGGCATCACAGGCCGAAATGGATGATGCGATTGCTGCTCTTGATGGACAGGTGAGTTCACTTCGTTTAGCCAGTTATACTTGCTGATATTAAATCTTCCCAGGTAGATCCCAAGTGTGCAAAATGGCTAATGCATGGTCTGATAATGAAATCTTGGATGTATAGCTGATTGTTAATTTCTGTTTTTCCTGATAACATGGGATGACACATTATATTACGGTACTTTAATGGAAGCATTGTTGTGTGCAATTGCATCAAGTAGAAACGGGTATAAGTTTGATGAATCAATTGCCACTTGGTTTTCGCAAATGATTGTGATTAAACTCTTAAATTGATGGTAGGAACAAAAAAATTAGATGTGTTAGAAACTAGATATTTGATACTGCTACATAATTTGTGCATCTAATAATATTTTGCTTTCTTGATGTTTATAGAGTCTTGATGGTCGTGCGTTAAGAGTTAACGTTGCCGAGGAGAGGCCACGGCGTGCCGCCTTCTGACACGGAAAAGCTGAGAGTTACTTCGTCATAAGACATTGTTGACAAGATCAAATACTGCTGTTTCTTTTTTTTTTTTTCCTTTTTTTTTGGTTTCCTTTTGTAGCTTGTGCTGAGGTTGTTTCTTTTGCTTTTACCCTGCTATTTTAACTTGGGGATTTCTAAATGCCAATTATATCACTTATCGATGTGTTGTTACTCTATGCTGGGTCGAATTAAAGTAATTTTGAGCAGTTTAATACATACAGGTATAGTACGTGTATTTTTTTTCCCTATTTCTAATAATATGTAAGAAATTATTTGGGATTAAGTGTGAAAGTATGTTTCTCTGTATTTTTATTTTATTTTTACAAGATTGTAAATCTATTTTCATGATTCAGATTCAATCTTTTTATTGGGCTATAATATTATTTTCGCGAGTTCCAACTTTTTCATCATTTAAATCGTAAACGAACAATTTTATCAACACGATCTGAAATATGTGTTGTTTATTTTTTATTAAAATGTCTACTTGTGTGAGATTTATGACAGTATGATCTTTTGTAAGATTATAAGATTAATTTTCATGAGATGGTTGCCGATCGATTCATTGTAAGATTTTTTTTTATTTATTGTTGCGATTTAAACTTCGATCGATGAACGAATCTATCGACTTCGCGTTGGCTTCTGAGGTGCCACGTCATAGCACGTGCCAGGTCGGTTTCGTCAACACGCGTGTCCTCCATAGCACGTGCCTAAAGGGAGACCGTCGTGCCTTTTGCAACCACCCACACAAAAACCCCCCTTCTTTGTACCGGAGGGATTGGAATCGACCGAGCAGCGGAGATGAAGCTGGGTCTGGTGCCGCCCCTGGTGCTCCTCTGCTCCGATCTCTTGCTCCACAGCAGCCCTCCCCTCATCTCCGCCCTTCCTTTCGATCCTCTCGCCTCCGGCGCCGCCCCAACAGGTCGGCCTCCCACACTTTCCCCCGTTCACGTGCCCTCGCTCATCAGTGCCATGTGGTGCATGTCGTGTTTGCGCTTCTCTTTTAGTTCCTTTTCTTTTTCTCTAGATTTAGTTGTTTATGGCGCGAGTCGGTGGGCAAAAATCGAGTCTGTTTCTTTCTCTCTTTGCTTTTTTTTTTCATTGGATGCTCTAATTTTGATCCGTCGGAGATCACGAGTTTCTCACTTTCCTGCTGTGTTGTATGGGTACCGATAAGCTACTTATTGTAGGTGGAGAAGATGCAATGGCAGCGTTGTCAATCAACACCGCCAGTAACATATTCTCTGTTAATCTTATTGCATATATTCATTTTCTTTTCCAGCTTCTATGAGTTTTACCCCCCTTCAGATTCACTTGATTGAATTGATATGGTAGTGCAACAATTGTCGAAGTTTAGATTCGAATTGTATGCATAATTCGTAGTGCATAATTCGATTCAACTCCAAGTTGCTAACCTTTCGCGAAATCAAGTTCATCTAGTACGGTACTATCTAATAAATGATTAAGACAGATATCTTCATTAGTTCGTGTATTGCAGAGTTGGATCACACTTTTAGCAAAAATTGCAAAGTTCCTGAACTCAGTTTTTATTTTTGCTCTAATTGGTAGAGCGTGCTGCATCTGCCTGTTTTACAGAAGGTTTTGGCACTATGTTAAGTAGAATAATTGAAGACATCCTACAGAAAGCAGCCTTTATGAGTTCTAGGGTTTTCTACCTGGGTTGATCATATTCTTTGTACTTGCTTAAAAGTCAAATAACAATTGATAGATGTTTTGTGTTTATTTAACTTGGCAGGTCAAGTTAAGGCATCTTTATGGATTAATTTTGTTCGAACTTCTAGGAAAGTAGAATAATCGAAGAAATCCTACAGAAAGCTACTCTTATGACTGCTACCCGGGTTCATTATATTCTTTGTACTCAAGTTAAATGACAATTGATGGATGTTTCATGTTTATTTTAACTTGGCAGGCCATGAATCAAGACACCCTTCACCATGTTTTATGTGAGCCACTAGGCAAGTAGAATAATTAAAGAAATCCTAATAGTAAGCAACCTTTATGACTTCTAAATTGTTCTACCAAGTTCATCATATTCTTTGTACTTAAGATGAATGACAATTGATGGATGTTTCATGTTTGTTTTAACTTAGCAGGTCAAGTTAACACATTGAAACGACCCTCGCTATGTTAAATATATGATCTGGTTTTGTTTGAACTTCTAGTTCAGTGGAATAATTGAAGAAATCCTACAGAAAACAACTCATATGACTTCTACATTGTGTTATATACACAAGTTAAATGAAAATTGGTGGATGTTTAATGTTTATCTTAACTTAGCAGGTCAAGTTAACACATTGAAACGACCCTCGCTATGTTAAATATATGATCTGGTTTTGTTTGAACTTCTAGTTCAGTGGAATAATTGAAGAAATCCTACAGAAAGCAGCCTTTATGAGTTCTAGGGTTTTCTACCTGGGTTGATCATATTCTTTGTACTCAAGTTAAATGACAATTGATGGATGTTTCATGTTTGTTTTAACTTAGCAGGTCAAGTTAAGGCATCTTTATGGATTAATTTTGTTCGAACTTCTAGGAAAGTAGAATAATCGAAGAAATCCTACAGAAAGCAGCCTTTATGAGTTCTAGGGTTTTCTACCTGGGTTGATCATATTCTTTGTACTCAAGTTAAATGACAATTGATGGATGTTTCATGTTTATTTTAACTTGGAAGTCTGTAACAGACCCTTTGAGACTAGGGCCCTGCAACCAGTCTGATGATTGGAACTACACACCTCAAAAGTTTCTGGTTGTGAAGGGTACATACTTCTGTTTGCAAGCTGTGGACTCAGGCAAACCAGCAAAGCTCGGAATCGTTTGCTCCGAATCGGATTCTTCATGGGACATAACATCGAAATCCAAGGCACAGATCTCCAAAGAACTACCTGATGGCACTGCCTTGTGCTTGGATGTTGATCCTGAAAACACTCTCATCACAAACCCATGCTTGTGCTTGAGCATTGGAACCTGTGACCGCGAGAGAACCAATGGTTCGAGTTCACTGCCCGAAATGAAGTTCAAGTTGCTCAGCTTTCTCCTCTGAACACAGATCAAAACTCAACTTCTCGATTAAATAATGTCTGTGACCAGGATTCACTGTTCTGTATTTAGAATGAAGAGGAAAAAGGACTGTTGCATCCTTGGTGTCTTACCTATATCTGATGACAAATCATTAAAACTTATGATGCCATGATCATCTATAATATATTTTACAAAATGATAAATGATGAAGGCCAGATGTGATCACAGAATTTTGCTGTTAGATGTTCTTTTGGAATGATCCAAATGCCCCTATTGGAAGCCTCTTGTCACAAGGGAAAATACTTGGTTTATTAAAGGTTTGTTTATGTAGTACTCTGGACACCAAAAAGAATATAATTGAGATAAGCAAAATGTTTATGTTGATTCATCAACATTAAGTATTTTATCAAGTCACCAATACTAAACATAATATAAATGTCTCTATTAATATAACATTCTAATTATGTGATATATTATCAATTAGTGGTTTAAAAAGTGTTAGGTGCCAGGAGCTCTCACTGAGCGAGGTGAGATACTATGAAATATTAAAATATAAATAATATAAATATAATTATATAAATTAAAATATGATACTAAATTAAAAAGATCTAAGTACTAACTCACATTATCCATATTCTAATAACAAAATTGTTAAAAGACTCAAAACAATAAAGTTTTGTATCAAATTCAATCATCATTATAATTAACATCATTATTTTTAAACATATAATCATTTTCTCTTCCTCTTGTTTATCTTCATCAAAATATATTTTCTCTTCTTTGACAATGGTAAGAGATGAATTTAAGGCTTTTACATTTATTTTTTTCTTCGTCATTTGTCTTATACATATTTATAATTCTCCAACACTTAGTTGTCCTAGATCGAACTACCAATATAATTCCAAAAAGACCATCGGTATGTTTCGGGTCTGCCTAGATAATAAAGATGTAATTCTAGATTATGTTTCGGGAAGGATCCGACGTAGTTTTAGACATTCTTATATAAAGATAATTTATGTATGATCTTATCTTGTAGTTTATTGAAATCAATCTTGCAATGCACTAATATACCCCATTTATAACTTCTGCATCAAACTTAATGGAGGTGTTCCAATTCTACATGTAATGGATGATAAAATTGATATTTTTATCTTTCGTCAATGATTATAATTTTTTTCTATTACTTTTCTTTATTCCATCAACAGACATTTGAATCATCTCTTTTGCTATATCTATAACTTCATAAATATATCCAATTATATATTTATTTTCATTATCTACGAAATGAAGGATTCGAACAAAAGGGCTCATTACCTTTAATTATAAATTATAAGATTAAAAAAAATGACATTAAGATGGTATCATTGGCCATTTTGCTTCTTTTGCCTATTTGCTGGTCACTTATATTGCTGGTCACTTATATCTCCGAAGAAACTAGCAAATCAGATAATATCATATTTCACTATTTTTTTATTACTTTTGAATTCTCTTATAATATTGAAAGCTCTACTATGATTATAGAGAAATCCAACAACAAAGATTATTTTTTTCAAAATCTTATTGATTTCAAGAATCTTTTCAATATCTTCCAGCATTAAATTAATATAATGTGTCGAGTCAAATATAAGTATTATTTTTTGCTTCAAGTAATTTACCTAAGACAAAGGATAATAAAATTGATAAGACTTAAGGTCACATAATTCTTCCATTCAAATTAGAGATAGAATAATTAAAAGATCAAAAAATTTAAAAGATAAATCTTATTAGCTAACACATAATTGCTTTCATTGTTGGTTATAACTTAGATGATATTTTATTTACCAATTTTTTTTATAAACTTATTAAGCAAATCATATATATTTTCTCCGGATTTCAAAAAATATGATGCATCTATTGACTTCATAGTTCTGAAAAATAATTGATCATAAAATTAATTATACTCTTATATCTCCTATCAATCTAAGCATATGATATAATAGAGCAATCATGTTTTCCCATGATTCTTTGTAACCTTTTAATAAGTCATTTATATAATCCAACTCCTTTTTCAATAATAGAACTCACATCTTATAATAACTTAGAGGTTTTAATCTCCCATTATAGCTTCTAATAACTTTAATCATATTCTTAAAATTATCTAAACGATAAGTACTAAGAGGAAGGCTAGCTTTAAAATCATCTTTTTTCCCTTATTTTCTTATCATAAGTATCACTTATATTTGTTTATCTTAATCTTACTCCTATTTGCTCTATGATCCTTGATACATATATAAATCACATAATATTCATTCTTTTCTATTTTTTTTTTCAGTCATATAAGCTAATAGCTCTTCTTCTATATTAAGGGGATCCTTCTTGCGGGCTAATGCATTCTTAAAATTTCATACTAGATGTTGTTTTACACGAAAAATATCACCTCTAGTAGTTTTATAATAAAAGATGCAAACAACTACATTAGAATCTTTTTATAATCTTGTAGATAATTATATCTTTAAGTAGAATCTTTTCTTAAATTTTTTGAAAAATCTTTTGAATTACTTTGGACACTTATCATCAATCCTAAAACCATAATAATAATTTTAAATAAATAGAGATTAATAGTGTTAAAATCTAGATAATATATTATCAATCTAAATAGAAATTACTTTGTACAATAGTTAAAAATATATTGTTAACAGTATATTATTTATTGTCAACGGTAGTTAGAAGGGGAGAAAAGAACTATTAACAATAGTTAGAGGGGGAGAAAAGTGTAACCGACAATGGAAAGTAAGGAAGAAGAGGGCAACGGTGATGGAAGAATTTTCGGACGATGATGACGATAGCAAAGGAAGCTGCAGATAACAACATCGACGAAAGTTGTGAACGACGTCATGGGCAGAAGAAGCTTTAAAGGTGTCTATTGGTGGAGGAAGCTATAGTCTTTTCCCTTGATATTGGAAGAAACTACATATAGAAATAACAACGATGGAAGGAACTGTGCATAAAGGCTAAGCCATTAGACCCGTGGCAAAGGAAGCCTTAGTATTGTGCTTTGACGACGAAGACAATAGCAAAGGAAGCATTAATGGTGGAGGCAGAAGTTACACTAAGATTGATGGCTAGGGGGTCACACTAGGGGTGCGAGGATTAGGTTTTGCGAGTACAATAAAAGATAATGGCTATTTGGTTCAATCAAACAAACTAGCTACTATTCAATCAAACTAGACTTATAATTCTGATTCGATTGCTTTATTTGAACCGAATGCTCACTCAAGGCATCTGATGCTTAGGATCAAGGCATCTGATCGACCCTTAAAGCGCTCAGACCTCACCTCGCCTCACGTAAAATTAAACCATTGTTACATGAAATTAGGAACATATCCGTTTTTGATTCACCAAAATAATGCCTATTATTAAGTCACCATAATAAGAATAATGTAGTAAATATTTAGTCACGACCAGTACACAGAATTGGTGCCCTAGAGATCAAAATGAATCATATATAGCCCTTGGTAGAAAATTTACTCTCAATCACTGAACAAACACAGTTCTGTAAGATTTCTGCACCTGACACGACAGGAATTCCTGGTTCTACGGACTAGAATGAGCAACCGATGCAGAGTGTCACACTCCCTCTGTTACAAGTATTGAGTTCTTTCTTTCTGCTCATGGAAACAGCAACGTATCCTACACGAGGGGTTCTGACAGTTCCATCTCATTGTTATCTTGCTGTACATCAGTTTGGTGGTATCTTACAAGATTCAAGCCCAGCCATTGCCATGGCCAGCACACATAACGGTAGCCGTTCCTATTCCTGAGATCATCTTGGTTGTCAGATTCTTCGAGCTGTCGGGTTAACTCCTCCAGTCTCTCCCTCAGCCTTGTGGACCTTATGTCGGCCAGCCTTAATGATTTCTCAGCAGCATCTCTTGCCGCCATTGCTGCTGTTGCAGTCTCCTCTTTGAACTTGAGCTTGTTCTCTGACTCTATAGCTGCTTGTTGTGCATCATCTAGTTCCTTTCTAAGAGTTGACAACTGCATATGGAATTAGAACATTTAAAGCAAATGAGAAGTCAATGCCAGTATAATTTTTAAGGTGATGACTGATCGACAACTACATGCACATCATTTTATAAAGTTTCAGAACTTAATTTTTCATTGATAGCATGTTATGTATTAGTTGACACTGTCATCATAAGTTCAGGACCACCGGTCCATGACAAATAGAAGTATGATGGAGATGTGTATTTCAAGTCAATCATTAGTGTCTTATCAAAGGATATAGCCTTGTAAAATAGGTGTTCTAGGAGTGAGAAAATTTGCTAAAGTAATTTTCATTTTTACCCTATCATGGCAATCCCACAAGCCTCTTATCCATGCTCATCTAATCATGGCGGGGGAGCAAGTGTCCATAGAAGTTTCCATTATAAGATACTCATACTTATGATCAGGCATCATATGGTCTTTACCGAATGTCAGAAAACCGAAGGAATGATCATAAGGTCCTTATCAGCATGGAATAATGGACCAAGAGAGCAAACTATATTCCTAAAGAGATGTTATGAAGGGTTTAAGAAGTCAAGATTAGTATCATCCATTCAAGAAGACAAATATCAGGTTATAAATTGGCAGATTTGTGGTATCTTGATAAGGAGATCGGTGCATTAGCATAAGAATATCAGGAATGTAAAATTCTCAAAACAGTTGAAAGAGAAAGCAACATGAAAATTTTAGGGGAGAAAAACGAGGAGAAGAATCTAGAAAGCTATAGACCTAAGACAACGATGCTAATATCCTCTTCTGCTAATTCATTGCCTCCAACAGGCATTTGAAGATGTAGGTCAGGCACATGGAGCAGCACTAGGTCCAAGTTTCCCCTGTCCCAAATCCTGTGGGATAAATCACCAACCCAGAGAAGGAAAAAAATTGTAACACAGACATATGAAACACTTATCCTCTGCACAGAAAACCGTCTGCAACCCAAATTAATTTGGGATCAATTGATTCTAAACTCTGAATTAGTGAGTTCACAAAAACCAGTCACTTGAGCAATAGTTGATCTTTAAAACCATGGTTTTAAGACAGTAAAAAGGAAAATGCTAAAAAACTTTAATGTCAAAGGGTTAAATTCCTGTCATGGTTGTACAGGTCAACAGTTGGAATCAAGCCTACTACCATTGGAATGGTCACTGTTGACCTTATCATGTTAACAGTTGATATGTTGAAAAGGAAGAAAGCACAGGGAGTTGAATACTTATTTTAATTATTTTGTTATTGTGATAACAAAAATAAAAGCTAAAATCCAGAGTCAGAAATAATAGCTAAAATCAAGGCATGTTTCAGAAAAAGAAATAACACCAGTTTCTAGGGTTGCAAATGGATCTATACTCATCACAAGTGCACATTAACATCCCATTTTGATCAATTTATAAAAAAAAGGAGTGGGTTCCATTCAATGTGCAGTCAACAATAAATCAAACCGCAGATTCTAATTGGTTTATGATGAAAACTCATTTCTTTTTCCTTTTTGATGTTATGAATTTATGAAGCATATGCAACCACTTAGATCATCACATTATCAAGTAATATCATCTGGCTCATATGTGACATGTTATTAAAAATCTTAAACATGATATCTGGGAAAAGGAGGTGATTTGTTGGAGCCAAAAGTCAGTTTTCTGCTAAATTATGTGGCACATGACTAATAATTGTATTATATCAGGGTTGGTCTAGTTTTATGATCTTCTTAACATAGAAGAGTTCTTATAATATTTACGTCTAGCTCTCTGTCTTAGCATTGTATATAGACTTAGTTCTGCATCATGGCTTCTGGTTGGATGATAACACAATGCCTGAAAATAAAATTCTCTAATATGGATATCCTTCAAACTCCCTGTTAAACATCATGGCCCATTGTGCCACTAAAATAACCCAAAATGGGAATAAGAGGCCAGTTCATATAAGCTTGTTACTGGCTCTGCCACCATGTTTCTGGTTCCACCAGTTATACTTGGTTGTAGTATGTAAGTTTGTACAAACTGAGGATGGTAATTGTTCAGCGAAACATTTATTAGCATGATTGATTTGACTGTGGTTGCCGCTGCTGACATCCTCATAAAAATTAGAACCCTACTGATTTGACATAACTGGGTTTCATAAACTATAATTATCGGTCCTGCTACCTCTATCACTATCTCAT
Source organism: Musa balbisiana (assembly GCA_004837865.1). Classification (NCBI taxonomy): domain Eukaryota; kingdom Viridiplantae; phylum Streptophyta; class Magnoliopsida; order Zingiberales; family Musaceae; genus Musa; species Musa balbisiana. Next base: position 16,033,045 of record CM017189.1, read on the forward strand.
ATGTGTGAAGGCCCATACATTTCTGTGTTAAAGGCCATGTCCATGGATGCAGGCAGGCTGGCGTGGGAGTTTATATCCGTTATAGTTTTCAGATTGATGGATGCTTAATAATTAGGAAGAATGTGGAGAAAAAAATTATAAAAAATTAAGATATGCTAATATTAAACATTAAGTCAAGTTTTCTCAAGTACAACAACACTCATCGTAGAACCTATTTTGCAGTTAGGACACTAGTAATCCATCCATGTGATGGGTTGGAAGATGAGCAGATGTGGCCCCATGCTAACATAGATATAGATAACGACCTGTTGGGTATATTTTGTATATATAAATTTTGGAAAAGATATGCATACGTGATTCTTGTGATTTATGTATATTTTACAATTGTCAATCACCACTATGCATAGGAGAGGTCATATCATTTTGCTTAGTAAGTTGAGCATATTTCAAATTTGACTACTTTACCATTATATTATTGTTGATAACATAAGTAAATTACAAGGTAACATCCTATATTAGTTATGTATCAAAATATTCTACTATTTTTATACAAAAGTTATATAAAGAAAACTACAGTACACAGAAAGATATCTATAAAATATTTTGTTAATGTACCTGTAACTGAAACTCCTGTTCAACAGCCCTGCCTGCTGCAGCTTCTTGTTCTGCAGCCAATTTCCATCTTGTAATTTCCTCTTCTGCTGCAGCAATGTCCATCATGAGGCCCTCAACCTTTTAGCAATGTATTCTCATTTAGTGTTTTGATAGACATCACAAGAATCAAGAGCATCATAAAGTAATCAGTAATAACAAATGAGTTCAACAGTACTAAGGTAATAAGAGGAATAAAAGACTTCACATTTTCATTCGCCGACCGCTCCTTCTCCTCAAGCTGCTTTATATGATGCTTCAGCTGGGAAATCTCTTTTGCTTGAGCATCCAAACGGGATTTCAGTAGACTGCACTCTGCCCTTTCTCCAGAAAAATACATGCACAAATATGTAGAAATTTAGATGGAGTCAAATCATAGGCAATTGCCGTCTTACCACAAAAGGTATGGACAATTACAAGCAGGTTATTTTATCTTCAAGTACTTCACAGTGTCTGGTGTCTTTTTGAAAAAAAAAGGCATTCTTGACATGAATGTCTTTCACATCTATTAGACATAGAAACTCATCCAATTTAAGGCATCCAGCTTAGCTGACAACATAAATCGATGGCATGAAGTTTTGAGATTGTTTTTCTCAAACCAGAATTTGTAAAAGCCTAGTAAGGGCTGGAATTTAGCAATTATGTATCAGTTCTTTACAGTGACTTTTTGAAAAAAAATATATATTCCTTTCACAAATGTCTTTCACATCTATTAGACATAGAAACTCATTAAATTTAAGGCATCCGTCTTAGTTGACAATATAAATCGATGGCTTGAAGTTTTGAGATTGTTTTTCTTGAACCAGAATTTATAAAAGCCTAGTTAGGGCTGGACTTTAGCAATTACGTATCAGTTCTTTATGGGCCTTTCATTTTGGCTGGAATTTAGCATTTACATATCAGTTCTTTATAGGCCTTTTATATGAACTGAGCTCACGGAGGCAATAAATTTGTTTAACAAAATTTTTAATAATCTTGATCTGAAGAAATTATGGTTTTTGATCACTTCACTACTTAAATTTGTTTTTACTTTATTTAGATTCAGAAGTAGTGAACAAGGCTATCAAATTGCAGTGTATTTGTCATAACTCGAACCTGAAACCATGTAAACCAAGCCTCCAAAAGGAGCACTTTAAAACATAGTCAAAACAGGAGTGCTTCTTTTGGGTTGATAGTGTATGGTAGTCAAAACATAGTCCACACCCCCATTGTGGGACTAATTGGATAGTGATACTTCCACACTTAAGATCACTAGTGCTAATTAGACTTGATAGTCACATGGACTACTAGGATTACAGGAGATGACTAGAGGCACATAACCACCATGCTATAGCCACCATACATGACGTACATCACTATTGGGTGTCGGCACAAAAGATTCTAGGAATGCACAATAGGTCCTAAAGTGACCCACCTATCATAGGTAATTATTTCTCTGATACTATACTTGTCATGATCCATGCCTAAAACCACATGGACCAAACCCCAAAAAGAAATACCTGAAAGGAGGTTGATGCAATGAAATTAGAGTATTAGAGTATTGTTTTTTCAAACGACCCAGAATGCTTAAAAATATTACCCCATTTTCACATTCTGTGACATTCTTCAATTTTCATTTTCTTGAACCTTTTTCATATGTTTGAAACAGAAATAATAGGGCATTAACCCAACTAAAACTGCTTAATTTTGCAGCAATCATGTGAAAACCAAAATCAGTCCATGTTAAACTAATAGATAATCACCCCCATAAACATGTTAATCACAAAATGTTAACTTCCAAGAACATTCTTAAACTCTTACAAGCAGCTTTAAATTTTATGGCCATGTATCATACATTATTTCTATTTGGAACATTGTTCTAGGATAGTCAACACTTCCAAAAACAAGTTCAGCAGTATTATCATGATACAAAATGTCAACTTCCAAGAACATTCTTAAACTCTTACAAGCAGCTTTAAATTTTATGGACATGTATCATACATTATTTCTATTTGGAACAACTAATGTTTGACCTCTTTAAAAAGAAAATCAGGATTGGAAATGACCAACCAAAGTAAAAGAAACTGCAAGAAAGAACCTATACTGATCCTAAAAGATTCATTTTTACTTACAATAAACAATGTTACTAATAATCTATATAGATGCAATTGATACTTAAAACCGAGGATTGAAATTTCATACCGTACCAGAGTTTCGAGATTCGCTCGGTACAGTACTGTATACCGAGCAGTATATTTCGGTATATCACTCGGTATATATATATATATATATATATATATATAAGCAAAAAAAATCTTTTTTTCTACGACGTCACCTCTCTTCTCCCCACGCGGGGCGACATCGCCTCGGCGATGTCGCAGAGAAAACGAGGTGACGTCGCATCCCCACGAGGGGCAATGTTGCCGAGGCGACAACATATATATATATAAGTAATATATATATATATATATATATATATATATATATATATATATATATATATATATATATATATATATATATATATATATATATAAGTAAAAAAAAAATCTGTGATGTCACCTCTCTTCTCCCCACGCGGGACGACGTCGCCGAGGCGATGTCATAGAAAAACGATAAAAAAACTATTTTCACCACGACGTCGCCTCTCTTCTCCCCGCAATGCCGAAGACTCTTCTCCCGTGCGGATGAGAAGTCGCCGACAAACGAGAAGGGAGAGCGGCGCTGATCTTCAGGTTCTCCTCTTCTTCTCCCTATTCTTTCTTCCCCTTCTTCCTCTTCTTTCTTCTCCCTCGGTCCCCAATCGACAGTACCACCCAATAGTGGGTGGTCTGTATACCGGTCTTTTATCAGGCGGTATCATGTACCGGTCTACTGACGGACCGGTACGTACCACCCGATATTGACGGTATTATTCGAAATTAAAATCATTACTTAAAAGTTAAAACCACTTGAAAGATCACAACAGCTGAATATTCTTGGCACAGCTGTATGCATCTCCAGCTTCTCCACATGACTATGAATGCATATTTACATCTCAGCACCCGTTCAAGTGTGGGTAAAGTTCAGAAATCTACTAGTAGAAAGCAACCACAACTTCAGCAGTTCAAACCCAATAATGAACATATATATTGATGTTAAATATGATTGATTAAAAACATCTAAAAATGGATGTGTTGGTCAGATATGGGGTTATCAGCATGCCCATCCTTCAAGTTGATTCTAGCAAAAATATCTTAACTAAGGAAATAAATCTCTTTGTGCTGCCAATGAGGGGATTAAACAGCCAATGAAGATGCTTCATGCAGAGATTTCCCATCTAAACACTAAAGCACGAGGAGTTTTGGAAGATACTTTTAGGACAGACAAGATTTTTGTATAAAAACTCATCTTAATCTTTCTCCTTGAATATGGTGTCCTTATATGAGGTTGGCCTCGAGTTACTTGACCTTTAACTCCTATCCAAATATAGAAACCTAGTAAAATTAATTTGTCAAGAATGCCCATTCAACTGCATTAACAACATGTTTAAAGACTAAATAAGCTGCAAAACTAAGATAAAATGTAAGCCTATGGACTCAACAACTCTTTTTAAGATTGCCATCTCTAAACCAGATATCATAAAGTCTTTCTCGTAGTTGATCAGACCTTGTACAGGATCAAGGCTAAATTACTGGTCCAGTACTGGTTTGATAACCTATCGAACAGCTACGATAGTGGTATACTAGGTGTGTCATCCAATATTATTGAATAAAATAATAAAAAATAAAATGAATGGTATTGTGGTGATATCGAGCTATCTGTTTGATATCTGTACTTAAATTAGCAACCAAGCAAGACAAGCAAGCAAATTCAAGTTAGCAGATCTAAAATAGACAGTCAACCTAAGGAGATATACTGTCCACTTGGAAGCTATTGACATGGGAGGTATGCAATCCTCAACAGGCAAGTATATATATTCATGGTTTCTAATTTCCTTGTTCCTTGAAAGATTTTGACCTATAGGCTTAATAAAAGAAACAAGATAGACACCTGAGTGCTTCCACCAAATGCTGCAGCTCAATGATCTTGATCTGGGACTCCTTGACAGTAGTTCCCAAAGCATCCGCCTGTAAGATAACATATATAGAAAGATCGTACATTATTTTTGAAGTGTTAGGAAAATATCAAATACAAAATTCCAGTAACTTGATTACCAAGATATACACTTCATTTTCTCCACTATCATTTGAATCATGTTCATCATGAGGGTCCAATCTCAATTCTATCCCTACTTCTCTTAAACCCTCCTCCGCCACATGGAGCACCTCATCTGTCTTTGATGACAATGCACTTCTGAGCAAAGTCCCAATGTGCTGCTTCTCTGCTAGCAGCTCCATGACCTTCTCATTAAAGTCATTGACTTTGTTGTTACTGTCCTCCAACCAATCCCTTACTTTCTCCGCTGCAACACTAGCCAGTTCGTAAACAGACTTAGTTCCATCCAACAAAGATCGCAAATTATCATCAACATCCATCTCTTCCCACATAAATAAAGAGTCAGAAGACTCAGACAGATCGTTGTTATCCTTGTCAACACACTTGAGAATCTCTCGGATTTGTTCGTAGGCCTTCGAAGTGTAATTTAACTGGTCGAAGATCAATGGCCTCTGAGATTCCAATTTCGTTTCCAAACCCTTGATTTTGGCATCACGATCGTCACCGTGCTGTCTCAATTTGGATATCTCATCCTCCATCTCTGAGATCCTTGATCCCCTCTCAGCAACCATCTTTTCAAGGGATTCGATCTCTGAGGTCTTCTTGGAGGCTTCTTCTCTAAGACCCACGATGGCAGCCTCCAGCTGCGACACCTCGATCGCAATCTCGTAGTTCCGTTGCTCCACCTGTTCCCTCGCCTGGTCCCTGGCCTTCGAGGAAGCATCAATCTGCTTCATGAGCTCCTCGGCGATCTCATTCGCCCGCTTGATGACGCCGTAAGCCACGGCCGGCAGCCCGGTGTACTTCTGGGAGGTCGGGAGGCCACCGGAGGCAGAGAAGTTCTTAAACCCGCTGACCTTGCCCGAGATCTTACCGATGCCAGAGAGCAGCATCTGGGCGGCGGTCTCCATCTCCGACCGCAGCGAGTCCTTCTGCTTCGAGGCCTCGTCCTTGAGGCGGAGGGCGTCCGACAGCTCGGCGACGGTCCGTTCGGCGGATCGGGCGGCCTCCTCCTTATCGCGGATCGCCTCATCGCGCCGCCTGACGGCCTCCTCCTTGTCGCGAAGGGCCTCGTCGCGCTGCCTGATGGCGTCATGGGCCAACGACTTAAGGCGGTTAAAGGTGCCCTCAGCGGACTTCCTGGCGCCGCGCTCCTTCTCGAGCTCGGCGAGGAGGTCGCGGACGCGCTGCTCCGCCGCGGCGATGGTGGCGGCTGGGGGGGAAGGGACGGTAGAGGGGGAGGGGGAGGGGGACGGGAGGACGATGGGGATGGGGTCATCGTCGCCTTCGACGTCGCTGAGGACGGCGTCGTTCGGATCTTCGTCGGCCATCGCAAGAGGGAGAGAGAGAGCGAGGGGTCGTCCACCGACCGGTCTTTTGCCTCTTCACCTCCGTTTTCCCATCTTGATTAGATTTATTTGGGCCGCGGGACCTGAGAAAGACGAAACGCGGCCCCGTGAGGACGGACTGATTGGACCCGGTCCGGACAAGATATTGACGGTTCAATTTCCTTATAAGGTAAAAAAAACCGGACAAATCCCGTGCGGTCCAGACCGGCAATCGATGACGGAGTGGGTAGTGATAAAATCATATTTAGTTTTATGTTAATTGGGGGTTTCGTAAAACTAATATCTAATAGAAGACTAAAAGTATTGATTTGAAGATTTCATATAAGTGATAGCCAATGCTGATGCTATCATGAATCTGGATCTTATCATATACTTGAACCGGGCACTAATAATTATATTTAATTTTGATGAGGTATATCATTAATTATCAAACGTTAGAGTCACATTAGGTGTAATTTTTTCATCTAGAAAAGGTAAAATCAATCCAAAAAACTTACCCCAATAAATTGGGTAATCGATATCTCGTCTCTATCTTTTTCTTTTGTATCTCATAAAGTATTTGTTAATATGATTTGATACACGTAGTTTACGATAGAATTATAATATATTTTTATAATATTTTTAAATCTTAATATGTATCGATATATCAATACTCGATACATTAGTACAGATCGATACGAGATTATGAACTTTTAATTATATTATCTTAATGCATAGCTAAATGATGGGAAGGAGTGTATTGTAGCCCAGTAGATAGATAATTGGTCTTAAATGCATGATGAGTGCATAAATGTGTAAGCAAAGCATTAGGATAGGTGAGGTTTACATGAAGAGAAAACTTTTGGGAAGGACCTATGTATGGTAAATGCACTAGACTATAGAAAAGTGTAGGTGCCTTGGTGAACCTTCTTGGTGAGCAGGCAATATTACCTTACCATAGTGCTTGCTGTACTTCCTGTATCTGGAATTGCTAATTAATATCAATTACTAAATCGGCTTTGCTTAAAGAAAGATGTTTTCTATTGGCATTGTCAATAATAAACATCTTAACAATCATTAAACTCACTCCTTAAGATGTTTTGTCTTCATCCTACTTGCTTTGCAACTTATAATTCATCACTATGTACAAACATTATCCAATGTTCTATAACCAGCTTCCCATCTCCCACCAGCCAAGGATCACTTTGTCGTCACTACTATAAACTTGTGGAATCATGCTTGTAGTCGATCTATATTTCTGATTACAAACTGCTTATATAATGTCCTAACTATTACTGAGATGTTTTGGCAGAGATGCTTGATTTCCTGACCATGAAGAGCAAGTCCAAGTTCTGACCAAATTAGTGGAGGCATGACTTTGTTCCAAATCAAAGATGGATCAGAGTAATATCACTGATTTGAGTTTGGTATTGGCTTGTGATCTCTTGAACATGTTTGATCCCAGGCATCTTAAGACCTGCCTAATGCCTGCATAGGTTTTGCCTCGACAGCAGGCGTAGATGCAAAGGTCTTGTTTGGTTTTGCAGTGTCTGCAATTGCAAGGATTTTGTCACCCGGTTTATGCACTTTGCAATGCAGCTGCTGTAGGCTAACTTTGGAGAGGATCAGCCACTGTCTCTTTCTCATGCTGGAGAAAAAGCTGCAGTGAAGCAAATCTGAAGTATCTAAGCATAATTTAATATCTACTTGCAGATATGCAGGAAAAACATCAGACTTATTATCACGTGAAAAAGAGATCAAGCCATGGTTTTCTTGGATAAGATGCAAAAGTTCTGCATGTTGGGGTAAACTTTCAGATTCCGAGTATATTGTGTTTCACATTCATATTCTCTCTCAAGAAATGTCCAATCTCTTCAGGTTTCAAATCTGCTACTGATGGAGCAGAGAACCAAAATGAATTATACAGGTGCCCTGTAAAGTGATATAAGAAGATAGCAACACTCACATAAACGAGTAACCTAGAGAGATCTTGCAGACTAGATTTCCTGAATGCCGAATAGCAAGATAGTAGTCACTGATAAATTTTGTCAAAAAAATATTACATGCTTTCATTAAGGGAAATTCTAGGAAATTAGTAAGCTCACTACTAGATTAGTAGCTATTTGAAGGCAATGAGAAGTTGAGACAGCATTCTTTGGTGTCAATTTCTTTGTCTACTTTTATTGCATGAATAGTTGTATGAGGTCTTATCAGCAGAGAATCATGACCAGAATGATGAAGCAAAGAAGTTGATTTTTGTAAGTTATATAGTAGCTAATTCAAGTGCTCCTTTTACTAGTTCTTGGAAATCTCATACTTTGTTCCCTTTCTTAGGCTTTTGCTCAATTTTTGAGTGCTCTTATTTTGGGATTCTGATGCAGGAATTAAATTTCTGCAGCATATGGGAGCATCTGAGAGTATTTGACATATTATCCACTTGGAAGAGCTTTTATACATGCATCTCAGCATGAAGCAATACAAAGTTTTAATTTTATTTCCAGTTTTCACCACAGTCACTTTGATACTCTTTTATATGGTATACCTTTTAATCTGTTGCATATGTACTCACCACAGCTCGGAGAGAGTTAATAAAGTTGCAACATGTCGTTTCATATTAAGAGTAAACAGAGTATTTGCAGCTAATGATGTAGGCAGCATAGCTGCTTGCCTCTTTCCATGGTAATACCTACCATGGAATCATGTTAGGCTGCTGATTTTGGTAGTTTAAGGAAGCATTTATTTTAAATAGACTGATGTCATTGATTCAAGTGACACTACAAGATGCTCGGGGAATCTACCGTCTTTGAGTTGGTTAGTTCCACTGGGAACAGGGTCTGTTTTCAGTTAAATGAACTCGGTTTGGTGATTTCGCAAAAGGATTCACACTCCATTCTATTGAAGAGCTCATCTGATGAACAGCAAACATAAGAAGATGTCAAACTCTATCTTTTTGGTTACCCTCACATACAATTTGTTCCATTTGTCTCTTCAGCTTGTGTATTGGAAGAGAGTATTACTGCTCCCTAAACTAAAAAACCACATTCCTCCCTCCCTCCCTCCCTCTTCTCTATAAGTTTCCTAGTTACAGTGCTGCAGACAAATTTTTAGATAGCCGCCTGCAGTCTTCCCTACCATGTCGGTTCTATAAGATTTCTTATGAGTTTAACTTTCTTTTGGTTTTTATTTCTGGACCACAATTCTTAATTCAATATTATGTTAACCACCAATATATGGAATTGAAGTTGCCTCAATTTTGCATGCTTCATGTTAACAAGTCAAAAATATCAAAATCTCAAAGTTTGCCAAATGATTTACTGTGGAAGTAATACAGAGAAAGAGACAAACTTTATCGTTTCTGCCTTCACATATATATGCACTTCTCAAACAGTGTATCAGAAAGTGAGAACTTGAATTCACTGTTGCCTTAGGAATCTAAAACTCGTATATGTCTTAACCTCCTTATAAGCTCTGAAGATTAAAGGGCAATTCTTGTAGAAGTATCCTAACTAGGCTGGAGCAAAAATGCTTATGTTCGTGAAGGATTACATCCCTATAGCAAGATGATATGTTGAATGCATTATATATAAACGAACAATATATATGTAAACCAGAAGAACATGACGACTTACAAAAATGAGTGAGCTAGCACCACATCTAAAGAACCTGTTAACTATTATAGATTAACGAACAATATATATGTAAACCAGAAGAACACGATGACTTGAACAAAAATGAGTGAGCTAGCACCGCATCTAAAGAACCTGTTAACTACGATCAAATTCCTTATTCAAAAAATCACGAAAAACATGATTTCTGTGAACCAAACTTCTTTCAGAAAAATCAGCTCATCATCTACCATGAGTATTATGTATCTCAATTTCTCTGTCTCATTTATCTAATCAATGAAGTTTAACAGACTTCATTGTGTAAAATACATTGCACAGTACATTTCATCTAATGGTGATGTTTAAATAAGATCCATAATATTTTCAATACGAGTAAAAGACGATAGTGCTTGGAATTGAAGCAATCCTTACTTGCTTGATCTGAGCAACCGGAGATTGAGGTCAAAATCTATAAGAAATCATTGGTTCAGTAGCATAAAAGCACAAAGCCTTTCTCACAAAGCATCAAACAAGATGTCTTTCAGTGTAGAGAACATAAACTACTGTTGGAGTTGGCAACTACAAGATCAGACCTTCATAGAGAGAAGAACTAGATTGGAATCATAAAAAGATGATCCAGAGTGCAACAGGCAGCCTCGTCGACTTGAAACAAAAAGTTGCAGCAAGCTTGTAAAACAGAGGAAATGACAGAAATCTAAGAACATATACTATGCCTTCTCCAAGAACTCCATGACTTCTGATGCACTCGGCAACGAAGGGATTGCCCCTTTCTTGGTGGCTGTGATCGCACCGCATGCGTTAGCAAATCGCAGCACCTGCCTCAGTTTCTTCTCATCCTGCAATCCATCAAACAATTACACGAGTATATATCCATGTCTACAATTGCAAACCAATTCAGAAGCAACAGGACTCCACATGTCTGCTCACCTGCAGGGCCGACTGGTCTTCGATGATTCCATGCAGCAATGCGCCCACGAATGCATCCCCTGCCCCTGTCGTATCCACCTGCTTGACGGTGAAGGACCCGACGATCCCCCGGAAATCCTTATAGGACAGCCAAGAGAAATCAGCACAAAGACGAGCTCATTGGCATCAACAATGTGGAAGGAGGAGGTGAAGATCGCTATACCTTGGTGAAGTACTTGCATCCCATGTCGCCAAGTGTCACAAGCAGGAGCTTGAGGCTTGGGCGCCAGAGCCGCAAGGCCACTTCGTCTTCCACCGAGTCATGGCCAGTCAAGAACTCGAGCTCGGCGCCGCTGACCTTGACGATGTCGGCCTTGTCCCAGATGCTGAGGATCTGCTTGCGGGCCTCTTCGGGCGACGGCCATAGCGGCAGCCGGAGATTGGGGTCGTACGACAGCAGCGCCCCGGACTCTTTGGCCAACTCCATGGCCTTCAGATGCGCCGATCTGCACGGTTCCGCGATCAAGCTTATCGAGCCGTAGTGGAAGATTGCGCCCTGATGATACATGATCCAATAATCACAGTTTACTTGAATGATTGACGAAAAGGAGCAGAAAAGACAGGAAGAATCAGACATCATTTGAATGATTGATCGAACAAGAAAGGTTTAGGATTGGCATTTGGATCCATAAGCTCGAATCTAGTCGTAAAAGAGACATCTTTTTCTCGTTCATTAGAAGACGAATCAAGCGTTCAGATCTTGAAGTTGCATCAAAATCATTGCGAGATTCAACAGAGCAGAACAAGATTAGAACTTTCTTTGCCTATGAAGGAGGGGGGAAAGCGGTGCGCACGTTTCTGATGAGATTGACGTTGAGCTCGGCGGCGGTGAGCAGCATGTCGGCGCTGGGGTTGCGGTAGAACATGAACTCTCGCTCGCCGTCGGCCCGCAGCGTGACGAAGGCCAGGGCGGTGCGGGCGCCGGCGTCGAAGACGACGCCCGCGTCGGAGACGCCCTTCTCTCGGAGGATGGCTGCCAGCATGTGCCCGAACTCGTCGTCCCCGAGCTTGCTGACGAAGGCGGCCCGCCCCCCGAGCCGCGCCACGGCGATGGCCACGTTGGCCGGCGCACCTCCGGGAGCCTTCAGGAACGCGCTCGCCTCCGCCAGCGACACCCCTGCCTCCGACGGCACGAAGTCAATGAGCATCTCGCCGAAGCTCACCACGAGCCCGCTGCCGGTGCCGCCGTTTCCTATGGCCATCCCTGTGATGGGTAGAAGTAGCAACAGTAGCCAACAAAGACCACAGCAAAATAGCGTCTCTTACGCGGTGGAATACAATACACAGAATAGAAGCGAAGAGAAGAAATGAAAGGTGGATACAAACAAGGAGAGAGAGAAACTTTGACCTGGCATTGTGGTAAACATACACACAATCTACCATGCAAACGAATGATATAAATGAAGGATTCTACATAGATTATATGTGCTTATATCAAACAAAGATGAACATGATTACTATTCCTCGGATTAACTTCTATCTACCAAATGGAATCAAATCTTCTTTGACTGCATCCTTTCCGTTTCTTCTCTTTTGAAAGAGACATACAGGTTATAGTTGCACTTAAAGATAAATTATTGTTGTTGTAGGAACAGCCGCCAGTTGTGAAAAGGCATGAGAAGTGATGAACGGATGGTGTATGCCAAGGAATCAAAGTTGTCATTGACTGACTGCAACCTGGAAGTAGGATCCATAGAACGCAGACATGGCTGCTCATGGAGAGGTGGGATGCCACCACATTTGTGGCAATTACCAGGAAAGCTGGTGCGGTGATTCACATGGTCACAGGAGTTTGCTGGGATTTTGGCTTGAAGACAGCCTAAATTTTCTGCTGGAGATCCCACAATACTGTTTCAGAGCTTGACCACATGCCAACTCTGTGCATCAATGGGGTAAGAAGGCTGGAAGCAGCAACAGGTAAAGGAGAGGCAAAGTGGTAGCAGAGTTTTGATGACACTTTGTCTCTCCGTCAAATGCATTTGCCATGAAAGTGATTGTAGCCATCTTCATTGTATTCTACTATCAAACAAAAACATGCATTGAGGTTCAATTTGACAGTGAAAAAATAATCATTCCATCATTATTATTTTATGTTTGGAGGAAAAGATTGTCTTTGTGAATCTTTAATTATAACTTCAATTGTTGTCATTGTTATAATTTCCAATATCACATATACAAAGCAAATTTGGAGCTACAAGAGACAGTTGTTTGAAATAATAAATTATTTTCTATAATCCTTTTATATATTCTCATCTTCATCACAAGGGACTTGTACAAAATTATAGTTCAACCACAATTATTTTTCATGTATATTTAATTGACATTACTCCATCAAAGATGATCAAATCCAATCCCAAATATATTTTATTTATATCTGACATGTAAGCTTATTCTTTTTGTTTCCTCAAAAAAGAAAATGTTAAATGTAGTGTTAACCACATAACCTCCAATTCCCATGTGAAATTTAATAAATTACTTAAATCTTATTTATCAATGAGAAGGAGATGTCATATTTGAATAGTCATATCCATTAAAGATTAGGAGTTGGGCTCTTTCAATATGTGACTCTTTGCAATGATTTTATATATATATATATATATATATATATATATATATATATATATATATATATATATATATATATATATATATATACATACATACATACTAGATAGATGTTTTTTATGGGAGCTATCCTTTCTATTTCTACAAAATTTAAAATCTCAATACAATATGTTTTCAATAAAGTATATTTCTCTTGATCAAGTTCTAAAGGCCATAGAATCTTTGTTTATATCTTCTGAAGGTTACAGCTGTATCAAGAGATCTCTAATAACACAAAGGAGGATGCAGGGATTGATGAGTCTAAAATTTCTGGTCTTGAACAAACCTGTGGAACAATTTCCTTAAATATAGGCATGACCTGAACACTTGATCGTGCAATGATGCAAGATGAACAATGAATCTCCCTTGCGAAAACCTCAAAACCCAAATGGTTGCCTGTCGTAAACATTTCAAATGAACATTGGTAGGAATGCCATGAGAATGCTCAAACAGTAGAATTATTAGACAAAATGCACACTGACATTATATACATACATACATACATACATACATACATATATAAATATATATATATATATATATCCCTGGCATGATACTAAAGTAGCATGCAGATGGACTCTCCTGAAAAACCTCATGTCTCATGTGGAATCTGCATGATGGAGACCATTATGGCAATGGTGGATGTTTGGTTTCCTAGTGGAGTGCAGTGAATTCTTCATCACATCCTACCAACAAAGTGCGGGTACATAAACCAACAGACCATAATCATCAATCACCATTAGGGCACTACATTTCGATATCCGAAGGCACATTTATGAATATTAGAGGCTTAGGATCAAACAAATATTTCTCTCGAAACAAACAGGGCAAGTGATGAGCATGCTTTCATGATACTTAGCCATCTCATATTGTCTTGTGGCCCATCTGGCAAATCATGCAACAACTGAAATATGGAACAAATATACAGCACAAATCCGCATCGATGAACATTGACCTGCATAATGCAACAGACTGTAAAGCAGACCCTCCATCACTCAAAGCTAAGGTCTCCTGACTAGGAAAGGATTAGATCAAAACTAGTACCCTTGAAGTAGATAAACATACCAGTAAAGACAAGCCGAATTGTAGTAATCATTCCATCCTTCAAGGATCAGGAGATTGGGAAGGAGCAGCGACAGGTGGGGGAGCAGGAGCTTGCTTATTCATGAGAAGAGGAGAGAGAGCTTTCACCACAATACTCATATTGGGCCTAAACTCTGCTTCATACTGCACACACAGTGCTGCCACTGCTGCCAACTGCAGGAACAAATTAAATCTAAATTTATCATTATGGAACCTTTTAGTGCAAAAGTCCTCTGTGCCAAATGACACATTACTCACAAGAGTGATACAGACCTTTGCAACCCCTTTTGGCGGATAATCTCCCTTCAATCTTGGATCTATGCATTGTTTGACTTTGTCCTCGCTCAATCTTGGAGTCGCCTATGATACGGAAAAATAAACAGTACACCATTAGAGACATATCTAGATATCAAAGAGTGATGCTTGACTTTCATTTGACAGTACCAGCACATGCATAAAACAACCTCAATGTCCAACCACTTCCAAACAAGAGCAACACGCAATAGTGCAAGAAAACAATAAGACAACAAAACAGCTTAAGCAATATGGTCATCCAACACTAATGCAACACTGGTTGTGTGGCAGAGAAAGCATAGAACAACTAACAAGAATTGGCCTGCTTGCCAAGAAGCAATATGTATACAGAACATGCCATCCATATGAATAACTTGTTAAAGAAAAAAACCAATAAAAATACTCAGCTTCCGCTGATGCCAGCCAATTATGTCCATATTCCCACAATAAGGATCAAACTCGATTAGGAATGTTAATGCAAAAAAAAACTACATTGAGAAGCATATGACAATAGGTTGTTCTCACTTGGAAAATTCCTGTTAAGTTATACAAGTTATTATAAATAATTATATTAATGTATCATTGAAGGAGCATCAGATAGATATACACTATCATGTCCTATATATAGCTAGCATTCTTGAAGGAATGGTTTAAGCAACAGGAAAGTGTTTGCAATTAATGTATCATTGAAGGAGCATCAGATGGATATCTACACTATCAAGTTTCGGGAAAATGATTATGATATAATCAGTGTGAAATGGATAAGATTAACAACTTAATGGTGACATACTAGATAGCAGGTAGAAAATAAATTCATGCATTTCTTTCCAAATATATTTCAACAAATGATCATTTTGACTAGCCCCATTCCATACATTTCAACAATAAGTAACGGGAAAGTGCCTGCAATAGTCTTTTATCAAATATACAAAGCAGTCAACTGCTTATTGTCACATGAAAATCACTTTTGGGTGAACTATATCCAAGTTTCTGAAAAATATTATGATATAATCAGCGTGAAATGGATAAGATTGACAACTTAATGGTGGCCTAGTAGATAGCAGGTAGGAAATAAACTCATGCAGTTCTTTCCAAAATATATTTCAACAAATGATCATTTTGACAAGCCCCACGCCATATATTTCAACAATAAGCAATGGGAAACGAAGCAGCCAACTGCCTATTGTCACATGAAAATCACTTTAGCAAGAAATATAATCAAGTTTCTGGAAAACAAATGCAAAATGGATAAGATTAACAACTTAATGGCGACCTATCAGATAGCAGGTAGGAAATAAACTCATGCATTTGATTCTAAATATATTTCAACAAATGATCATTTTGACAAGCCCCAAGCCATATATTTCAACAATAACCAATCAGAAAGTGATTGCAATAGTCTTTTATCAAATATGCAAAGCAGTCAACTGCCTATTGTCACATGAAAATCACTTTTGGATGAACTATAACCAAGTTTCTGGAAAACGATTATGTAATCAGTGCGAAATGGATAAGATTAACAACTTAATGGTGACCTACTAGATATCAGGTAGGATATAAACTCATGCATTTCTTTCCAAATATATTTCAACAAATGGACATTTGGACAAGCCCCATTCCATATATTTGAACAATTGATCATTTCTTTCCAAATATATTTCAACAAATGATCCAAGTTTTTCTTTGATATACCAAGATTTTTATCTTGTATAAAACACTGGTTCTTGGTCCATTTTGGACACCATGTGCAGTTATTAAGACATGACATCAACAGATCCCTATATGGGGGATAATGTATTTATTCACACTTTTTATATGGCATTGAAATATACATACACACATACATAATTAAGCATGTATGATTCACAACAACTTGATAATTAAATCCATAGATCATGTACATCGTTGTGCAAATACATACATCCATAAAAAAATGTATTTGAATGTTGAAACAAGCAAGAGTTGCGTAAGTATGGCCGCACCTATGTGGTGCTCCAGTATTCCAAGGGCAAAAGTCATGTGCTACAATAATGAATGCTCTCTATTTCATTTTTATATAATACTGAGAAACATGAATTTTCAAAGACTCTTAAGGTTTCAAAGTAACGTTTTCATTTTTTAAAAACGGTTTGCTTCCTGAGTACGATCGACTTTTGAAATTGTTTTCTTAGCTTTACTCTAGATAGTGTCCTTGTTTTAACATGAAGAAGAAAATCAAGCTTAGAATTATATAAAATCATAAGGATGGTTTACATCATCAATCATATGCCTCTATTAATGAATCAAAAATGAAAGTTGATCATCAACTGAATGATCATTTGAACATAATTAAGGGAAATGGAATCAGCTGATGAACTTTTGTTTAGAATTGGGCATGTTAGATCTAGGTTTGAGTCAGTTACTCTTTATGTTGACTCGCTTTAATGAAAATAAATACAGATTATTTTTCACAAGTTTTTATGACTTCAGCCAAAGTAGTTTTTATGTATTAGGTGACTTTAGGGTATAAATTTCAATATTTGGTCTAGTTGATTTAGTCAAAACTATCAATCTTAAGTTATATCTAAATTAGGAAACTTCATATGTGCTCACAATATACAACTATTCTAACTATTCTCAATTCAAATTTTTTTCTGAGGTATCTTTAAGTTAGGAGTCTTATTTGACTAGTCATTAGGGATAAACAGGGAATCTTTTTTGAAAAGTATAACTGTTCAATGATTCTCTTTTTCTATTTGTCAAAATCTATGCAAGCATGTCTAACTTGTAGTCTCTCTTGTATATGCATCCACAACTATTAGTTATAGTTCTTAATTGTTGGAGATTGATTACGTGGATCCTTCACACTATTGAGCTATGTTAAGCAAGGTCTCAAAATGCCAGTCAGTATGGTGCATATCAACTGGTATACACCAGTCTCACAAAGGACCCACTTGGTACCAATTTCTTCTTATTCAACTGGTGCAGGAAGGTACAGGTCAGTATAGTGTCCGGTACATTGGCACCATACTTGGAGACCAAGATTTACAACCTTGATGTTGAGGACAATATCACTAGATAATTCAAGGACAATCATACAAAAACACTGATAGAATGAATAGGAAATAAACTAAGTAAGCTTTTCAGTCCAGCTTTTCAGTCCAGGGGAATAGCTTACTAAAACTAAGTAAGCTCCCTTGCTCCTTAATCACTTTCTAGAAAACTTAGTAAGCTTTTTAGTAAGTTTTCTAACAAAACTTGGTAAGAAAAAGAACTTAGTAAGCTTTCTAACAAAACTTAGTAAGCTTCTAGTCCAGGGGCTTAGAGTAGTTCTGTACATAACCTCCCCTGCTCCTTAATTGCTTATTTTCTTGCTAACAATCCGTTGGGTTGTGGATGGATCACATAGTGAATCCAAAAAATAAGATCTTTTCTTACTCTTGAGCATAAGACTATCATATAATCATATATATATATATATGCTCTCAATCAATAATAACCTAGTGGCTCCAAACGATAAGATCCCTTTCTTACTCGTCAGCATAAGACTACCCATAAACGAAATATATGCTCGCAATCAACAATAACCTACTAAGTAAAATTGTACAGATCACATAAGACTATATACATATACATATACATAGTCTTACCCAGGTAACCAGACTCTGCTGCCCTCTAGGCATCGTATGATCCACAGGTTTCCTGCCTGTCAGCAGCTCCAAAAGGACAACCCCAAAGCTATATACATCACTCTTCTGTGTCAGCTGGCCTGTCATAGCATACCTGTGTAAAATTGTACAGATCATTCTAATGGAAGATGACAGATGAGGCAGTTTACTGCAATATTGATCAAGCAATTGAATTTCCATATCATGTTACATTATTGGCTATGTTTTGCATTCTAGATATGTCTAATAAAGGTAAAACTCATTGCATTTGCCGAGAAGTATCTGAAAAAGTTTGAAGGATCATTTTCTGCAGAAATAGTTCAGGATGTAATATGGCCATTGCAAAGTATGAATGAAGTACAAATAACAAGCTAGCTTAATACTTCCACAAAGTTCAACTTTTTGAGGATCTTCCTTCTACATTTTTAGATACTCCATCCAGAATGTATTACGGCCAGATAATTACATAGAGCTAAGGCAAGTAATGGACTTCTATAGTATATGCCTTCAAATCTGGCTTTCTTTTGATGTCCAAAGTCCAAACTTAATTCCTAACCCACCCTTTCCATAATGAGGGCAAAGAAGGTAAAGTATGAGGATATGGCAGCCCATGAGAAATCACTATGCTAGCCAAAGTGTCTAATCATACTGCATCATGTTGTGTAGTCATGCTGATGCATAATTCGTTATCCGTAAATCATCTTTCAATTACATAGGAAATAAGAAATCAAGGTTGTCTTTTCAAACATCTTTCCAGGAGCTTATTCAGATACCAGACCTGATTACATATCTAAGAAATCATATTGTGACTATTCTCCCTTGATATTATCAATTCAGTAACCATCCAAAATAACTAGAGCAAAGATGATCAAGTAGATATCCAATATCCATAACAGATTTAAGCAATCAATCAAATTTTCCTCTTGAACTCAGTAATATCTTTGAATTCTTTTATTTTTTCTGGCAATGGTGTCATGTGGATAAATGATAGCCCTCTAAGCTTACTTTTTTCCAATCAATTAATTTAAGTAGCAAGTTTTGACCACTTATCCATCAAAGCATTGAAAATAAAATGAGCATGTAAGCTACAAGCAATATTCATATTTTAGCATTAACAAATAAGGTAGCATATAAACTTCTAGCAAATCCAGATTTTCACCAAGGACTAGTATAATAACACAAACTCTAGTAAAATGAACATGTAGGCTACAAGTGATATTCATATTTTAGCAAGAACATATAAGGTAGCATATAAACTTCTAGTAAATCCAGATTTTCACCAAGAACTAGTATAATTACACAAAGTCTAGTACACGATACCTTTAAAAGAAAAATACTTGGAAGTGACTAGCCACTACATACACTACTGTTCTTCCTTTACACTCCAAAAAGAAAAAATTGGAGAAAAAATCCACTCAGTAGAAAATAGAGCAAAGGAATCCACAATTTTTCATCTTACTCTAAAGTATTTAAGTTAAAGATTATTTTGTACAGGAACACCACTATTTTTCAGCAGACCATTTATTTTGAGCATGTATACTTATTGTCTAAATGTGAGAGTAACTTGAACAGACTTTGACTCCTTATATCAAACATGGTAACATCATAACTTATCCTTACTAATGTGGAATCCTTACTAATGTGGAAAATTTTAACCAAAAACTCAATGTCTTTTACACACATCATACAGAATATACTTCTTGTTCAAAACTTCATATCCTGTAGTTCATATCTACATCCCTAAAAGCACAGCTAGCCTCCAAATTCCAAACCCTACACTTAATAATCAAATATGACAGGAAACTTTTCCACCTTAACCCACCTCAATCTTGTCATCATGTTCAGAACTTTGCTACCTGCTAACCTTCCATAAGTTACCAATATAACCTTCCATACGTTACCAACATAACCCATCTCAAGCTTCAGATGCTTAATATGAAGACAACAGCTGACAAGCAACACCACAGCCTCACTAGATAGAAAGTAAATACCTAATAAGTTGGACACAAGTACTATTATAGAACCACAAGCAGAATGACAATCAAAATGAGCAATCCAGTTTTTGAACTGAGGTTATGAACCATAAACAACTGTAGAATATTGAGATGGTGTAATTACTCTGGTGCATGATAACCAAAAGTTCCCAAGACTCTTGTGGAATGAAGACGAGCAGCCATATCAGGAGCTTGATTTGAAAGGTTAAAATCTGCAATTTTTGCTGTAAAGTCCTCGAACAGAAGGACATTACTTGATCTGATATCACGATGTATTACAGAAGGCTGAACCTTCTCATGAAGAAATTCTAGCCCCTTTGCAGCATCAACAGCAATTCTCACTCGCTGCGTCCAGTCCAATACTGGACCAGGTTGTGCACCTTGGACTCCTTTTCTGCCTGCAGTTATATAATAAATTGGATTCTGGGACTGTCATATACAAGAACTAGCCAGATAATGTAAAGAAGCCAACAAAAATGAATTAAGAAATGTTGACAAAGCAACTGACAAATTGCATACCATGCAAAACATCATGCAAAGAGCCCATGGTTGCAAATTCATAGGCCATCATACGCATATTTCCTTCCATACAATATCCCAGCATTTCAACAAAGTTTGCATGCTTTAATCTTGAAACAGTGGCAACCTAAATAAGAAAACAGATATGCAGTTATTTATCTGACTGATCATTGTTACTAAACAGATGCCTAAAATCAACCTTACAAGTCCAGCTTTTCTTTTTTTTATAAAGGTGTGAGTCAGAAAGAGATCCACTAGGTGAATGAATAAAAACCTGAGTCAGAAATTCCTCAGAGTTTTCTTCTGATGAAGCATCAAGTTTCTTTACAGCAACCTGTTTCCCATTGTCTAGAACTGCAAAATACACCCTCCCATATGATCCTTCACCAATTAGAGACTTTGAACCAAAATTATCAGTCTTCTCTTTCAGTTCCTCTAACGATAATGCAGGCACCTCAATAGGAGGGGGTGTTTTGGGGGGTTCACTTTTGGGAGCAGTGGAATACTTTGAACCTCTGTGTGGTCCTGGAATGATTAAAAGGAAACCTCAGATAATAAAAAGGTAGAAGCAGCATGGTAAACAGTATCAAAGCTCTAATCCAAGTTTATGACAGCCCCAGATTCACAGTGTGTATTGCGATCCTGCATTTTACTTAACTTACAATCAAAACCAAAAAGAAAAAGATATGTCAAAAAAGAAATGAGAGATAAACAGAGAACACTGTAGATGGAAAGCTATAAAATTGGTTATCTAAACTATTCTTTTTAAAAAAAGGGTGATCATTAAAATCAAAATTTGTGTCCCAGATGCCCCAAGAAGTGATTGCAAATACAAGATCAGCAGTTCTAAAATATTTACCATAGCATGAATCCAGAAGGAACATCAGTAATTCATTATCAACAAAAGCGCTACAGGCATAATGTCAATCACAATATTCTTATTAAACCCAAAATTCTTTTGCAAGCATGGTCTTGAATGTTGGCCAGAACCAATCAGGATTCACTTAAGCCATCACCTATTTGGCTGAAAAATCAGATGTTATCACTATGTAATTCACCTTGGGAATAAATCCATCTGCGGCAGAAACAAGATGGTACACCTAACTTGTAGCAACTTATATATTCAAAGATAAATCTTCAACTAATTAAAAAACAAGAAGCCTCACAGCTATGCAAATACAAAATTGAGTCTAAACAATATCATGAATTGAATACAACCTAGTCAATTGAGCTCAGACTAGCTCACTAGAGAGAATAAGTCAAAGTTATCTGGGTTTTGGAGTGTCAGTAGGCTGCTCTTTTGGTGATATTGTATGTCTTAGACTATCTATTTATGCACATAATGGATAGAACTTTCTTTCCTATAGCAAGAGTTCCATAAGATTTAAAACCTCATATTATAAAAGGTTGAGTAAATGGATTTGTCGCATACCAAAAGATGGGAGACACCTGTTCCTATTTCCTTATTAGACTTGAGAGTTCAAGTTAGACAAGAAAAAGTAACTACTCGCTGCAGTTTCTAGGATAGGGAGTAGGTCAGAAAGAAAGAGACTTGCATATAAGTTCTCTTCTTCGGAAAAGAGAAGATGAAAGCCATCTCCTTCTTCTAATGTACAAAAATTTATTGTTTTATGTTGCAGAAGCAAATTTTCTATTGCTTACTGATTAAAACCGATGTGAACAGCATGAGTAATTTCTCTGTTTCATCCTCTAAAATTAAATGGCTTCTGTTACAGTAAAAACTGAATGCTTTACTACGTCATCCTGATACATATATCACATCAAAGGAATGAAGATTCAAGCCAAAAAAGGATCCCGAATGGAACAGAAACCTCCAACTTGCTACTTAAACAAATCGACACAATCTACACATAGGAATATGCAATTATAATGAGGTATACGATACTATGAAAAACAATAATGGTCTTTAAATGGTGGTGCAAACAACATACCATCTGTATTATTTGTTGGGCTCTTCCGGTATTCATTCTCACTGGCATGATAAGGCTCATCCACCTGATAATAACAGCACAGCCAGCGCCGCATTTTACCCATCTTCTCTGCCTCTTCTATGTAGTGTATGTACCTTGATGTAAATAACAGACAATCAAGTAATGATAGTGGTAATACGTATTATATAAGTGATCATGCATATGATGACATAGAAAATAGAATTTCATCTGATCATGCATATGCTCACAATAAGAAATGCAACCAGCACTTCTGCTACAAAAGAACCAATAATAGCATGAGGTAATCCAGCATTCAAATAATATCAGTGAAACTGATGCATTAACATGTCATATCATAAACAAGAATACAACAAATTACATGTGTGTACATATACCCACACGCCAAAAAGCGACGAATTCTTTTTGAAAAGAAAAGACAGGATGTTGCATAAGAAAAATTCACTCTGAAAATCGTGACGTGAATAGCAAGGAGAGGATATTGCATAAGAAAAACAAAATTGCCTCATTTTTCACTCTACCAATCGTGGCATATGCATCCATCCAACAGCAGAGTCACAACAACTGACGCAATACCGGATCGAAAACAAGGAGAGAGACTCAAATCAATATGAAATCGAAAGAAGAATGACGATCCCCACTAAATTTCAGAAACCATACTGCAAACGAGAGTAAACCGCAAAAGGTATCAACTTTCAGAAAAATTCGGGACCTTGACAAGGAGGAGGACCGAAACGAAACGTCAGCACAAAATCGACCCGGCCGGTCACGTGTTCGACAACGAAACGTAAAAAGAATTTAGTACAAAATCCAGTCAAATATGGGGGACCGGCCCATGCCGGGATCGTCGCGACCTGACGCATTGAACTCTGAGAGAGAGAGAGAGAGAGAGAGAGAGAGAGAGAGAGAGAGAGAGAGAGAGAGGATCTTACCTGGAATCGAGAAAGCTCGGGAAAGGAAGTCCGTCTCCGCCCCACGGGTTAGGGTTTCTCGGGGGTGGGGGAAGGAGACGGGGACGAGGAGGAGAAAAGAGGGGAGGAGAGAGGGAGGGAGGAGCGGAAGCGCCGAATGATACCGCGTCGGAAGCCTGGGGAGCTCCCTCTTCTTAACCTCTCTTTTCCCCCTCCTCCTTTCTCCTTTCTCCGCCTCCCTTTCTGCTTTTACCCCAGCCCGGTGAGGATCGGTCCATATTTAGAGCGGACGGTTGCGCCGTTTCGATGGAGGTGGGGCACGTAGAACTGACGGTCGAGATGTGAAGCTGGTGGGCTCCATTTAAAGACCTACCATAGGAGATTGTCTCTCTCTTCTCATTAAATCGGACGGTCAGGTCGTTTACGATGGGGTTGGAGCCCACAATGACGTGACGGCCCAGATTTGAAACTGGAGTGCTCTCGGTAATCCAAAAAAATACGACACGCTTAAAATGGACGGTTGCGCTATCACAGCGGAGGACGGACCCCACGAGAACCGACGGCTGAGATGCGAAATTGGAGAAATCCGTTCAGAAAGTAATGCGAGAGCTTTCCTTCTCGATTCCGCAATTCGTATTCGGAGCGCCGTTTCGACCGAAAAGTGGACCCCACGGGAACCGACGGCCCAGATTGAAACTGGGGGTTGCATCTCAGATGCAGTACCGGAGATGGTTTCTCTTTTTATGTTATGTATTTTATATTAGATTAGTTGTTTTTTTTTTGTTTAATATATTTGCTTCCTATCAATCCTTTCTCATTATTTAAACTGGATGACATTATTTTTGTTGTCTTACATTTCCATTACCATTATTTTTTTTTCGTTGATACAATTCACTATTGGATCCTATAAATGGTGCTATTACCTCTTGACTTATGAATACATATGAACAATTTGAAAAATAATAATGATAAATTTAATTATCCAGTATTCACAATCTGTAATATTGTTTAAGGTAAGATATTATAGCTGGTCTAATCTTATTATAAATCTTCAAATGAAAATGAGAGAATAATTTCTTGGATTTCTTATAAGGAGTTTAAAAATTAATTAAAAAAATTTAGATCCCTTCAATATTTGTATTTTTTGTACCTTTTTATCACAATTTTTATATTATAACAACAATAATAACAAAAACTTAATTTCTAATTATTTGAGATCAATTACATGGATCTTTTTTAATCTATAAAAAGATATATAATTAATCATAATATTTAGATTTTTATTTTTACTTATTTTTTATCATAATTTTTATGTAAAATAAATTTTAAAACAATTATATTGGATTATAAATAATATAAGATGGGAGAAATTGAAACTATAACACTCCATTTATGTCACATCTTGGATTTATAAAAAATAATAAATTAGTAATTTATTATTCATAATTTACATAATAAACCTTTTTTTAATTCAAATCATTATCTTTTTTAATAATAAATATTTTATTAACTAGAAAAAGAATGCATCTTCTTACTAAGGTCACAAGATCTATTACACAGTAGTTAATTATTTTGAAAATAAATATTAGATAAAAAATATATCAACCACATATGCTGGTAGGAACCTTAGAAAAATCATAAAAATAATCTTTCATATTCATGAAATATAAATAAAATATCAATAATTCAATAAGAAAATATATCGATTCATCATAAAACTTATGCACAAGAAAGACTATGATAATTTCTTACATAATAAATAAAATCATGCATCAACCACATGCAACACATACATAATAACAAAGTCGTACATCACCCGATAGTGTACTCTCCCAACAGCGGGTAGGGATAATCCATATCACACTGCCAACAACGGATGGAGTGGTATCCCTCACCCGCCCAAGTGGGGACACGTTCCTCCCAACAACGGATGGAAGAACCATATAACCATCACGTCTGACAACCGACTAATCCTGGAAGGAAATCGTCATACCTGCCATCGGTTGGGATACATAAATATATATATGATCATTCATTTACACTCATCTAATCACTCACGCATACATCAAGAAATCAATATGATTAAATATTATGAGAGACCATACTTGATATAAATCTGCTAGACTATGTTCATTGGTGGCTTTGCACTATGATAGGCTCGTAGCTCCTTTCACATATTACACTCACAACGTGAACTACTAGTCTAGTTACATTTACTATATGATACTCATCATATCAATATCATAAACATAAGAAAGTAGAAAACCAATAATCATTTTCAAATGACATCTTCAGATAAAACTTTTAAATTCATCAAATCATAAAAACATGAAACATCAATCTCTTAATAGTCCTTAATCAACCAAAACCCTAATTGGAATAGCTCAATTCACTTAAACCAAACTCAATTTGATTATGATCTAACAAAACCAACATCAAATCCTTATAGAACTAATCTGGAATTACCCTAGACTAGTCTAATTTAGATTTGATTAATCTCGATTAGGTCAAATAGGATTGAACTAGTCAAGTTAGTTTGGAATCACCCTTAACCGGCTTTAACTAATCAAACCTATTTGATTTAGTCAATTAATGAGTTTAAACCAATAGAGAGGGAGGAAATTGTATTATATCGAACCAACCCACCTGAGTCTTGGACGGGTCATATACACTGTATATACCTATTTCACATACATTGCATATACCTGTTCCAAGTACTAGGTTGAGTTGAGGTATGACGGGCTATATAAAAGGAGTAACGATATATATAATGTCAATCGCGTAGTTGAGCAGACTTAACTTCATAAACTAGGCTAAGTCTCACTTATAAGTTGGGCTGAGCCTTGTTATTGAATCAGGCCTTGCTTGGCTCACGAGTTGGTCCTAGACACATGAGTTGGGTCATAACTAACCATATGGATTGGGTCGTACCTAATCGCATGAGCTGGCCGATGCCTGACTATATTGTTAGGTCGTACCTTACCATATAAGTTGGGTCATACATGACCACATAGATTGGATCGTATCTAGCCACATGAGTTGGCCCATATCTAGCCATATGGTTGGATCGTACCTTACCACATGAGTTGTGTCATACATGGCCACATGGACTAGATCATACATAGCCACATAGGTTGGGTTATACCTTGCCATGTGGGTTAGTTCATACTCGACCATATAGGTTGAGTCATGCCGAGTCATATAGGCTAAGTTATACTTGGTCACATAAGCTAGGTCATACATGACCACATGGGCTGAGTCAATTCGATCTAATCGATCAACTTGACTCTAGTCAAACCCCAATTAGACTCATCTTATCAAATTAGATTTCAACATTTAAAATTATTAAAGAATGACTCAAATCTATTAATTAAAACTTTAAATTCATAATCATAAATTTAAAACTAATTACATTATAGAAATTCACACATAATTTTTAAAACATAGATATATCTAATTAAATAAATTATAACTATTATACTAATCTAAAAATAATAATTTTAATAATTAAATCAATATTAAAATTTACTTAAGCTTAAGAGATCAGTATAAATCAAATAATCATTTTAACATCACAAAATAATTATCATTATTTATTAATCATGAATTTCGAAATTAAAACATTATTATGCATCAAAAAATTATAACAATCTCAACATCAAGATTTCAAAATATAAATCAAAGATAGTTAAAAAAGAAAGGATTCTACCTCTATTCGATTATCTCTTCCTCGATGTTATCTCCTCTAGAAGTCCTCTACTCAATTCTCCCATTGTTAGGCTTGGTGGGGAATGAGAGAGGAGTAGCCCCTATATAATAGAAGATGTGATCTCTCCAGAAAGTAAGTAATAATTTAATTTTCTTTTGTTTTCACATACAAAGAAAGTAATATAATATTCATTTCTTATAGTTCACATATAAAAATGGAATGTAATTACTTCCTAAATATCAAATCACTCATTTGAAAATAAATCAATTAATAATTTAATTAATTAGTATAATTCCTAACTTATTCATGTGATTAAGGAAACTAAATTTAATTATTTCCTTAACTATAATAGATATAGAAGTTAATAATAAAGCAATATATCATTTATAGTAATTAATTTATGTTAAAAGAGAAATTATCGGTGATTATATTTCTCCCCCATTTAATAGAAATTTGGTCATTAAATGTATCACTCGAAAACTTTTAAGTAAAAAAATATATGACATATAAATGAAACTTATTGAACAAATTTGGTTTTAGATTACCTAAGTATATCAATTTTTATATCTAATAAATCAAAATTTTTTAAGTTAAAAAAATTAATTGATTGTTGATATAAAATATATGTTGAGGTACAACTCAACAAACAAAAGAAATTGAAATAATAAAAATTTATCAACTATTCAACATATATTCTTTTATAATTTTAAATGATTTATATATTATATGTGTCAAAGAAATAACTTTATATTTAATTCTCATTAGATTCGTCATTACATTAAACAAATAATATCTGATAATTAATTTGACATTAAATCAAAACTCTATTTAACTTAATTACTCATACAATTAGGTTTAAATATTAATACATGATCAATTTTATTCAACTTTAAAAGCATATATTTTATTAATGCCAATAATAACTTTTACAAACCATCATATCTACTTTTCCAAAAGGGGACAAGAGGATCATAAAAAAAATCATATTCAAAATTACAATATTACGAGAGTTTATAAGATAAACTAATATGACACTTATTTTAATTTAGAAAAAATTTAAAATTTTAACCCATTACTCAACAATCTCATTTTAAGTAATTTAATGAGATTCTCTTTAACTAACATCTTTAATCAATTATTTTTTATAAAGAAAATCATATTTGACTAAAAATGATCATAATATATTAATTCATATTTTAGTTACATTATAATCTAATTCTCAAAATCTAAATCTTAAAAACTAGTTAGGTCATCTAATATTCTAACCATAGGATCCCATATTCCAACAAGTCCTCAAAATCATTGCTCTGATATCATTTAATTTATCATATCCCAGATTTATAAAAAGAATAATAAATTAGTAATTTATTATTCATAATTTACAAAATAAACTCTTTCTTTTTTTTTCATTCGTTTTTAAATTCAAATCTTTGTCCTTACAGTAATAAATATTCTATTAACTAGAAAATGACTACATCTTCTTGGTAGGGTCACAAGTTTCTTCTACCCAAGCATCAGATCTATTACATAGTAGTTGATTACTCTGAAATAAATATAAGATAAAAAATATATCAACAACCACATATGATGGTAGGAACATCTGAAAAATCATAAAAATAATCTTCAATATTTACGAAATATAAACAAATATCAATAATTCAATAAGAAAATATATTGATTCATCATAAAACTTATGCACAAGAAAGACGATGATAATTTCTTACATAATAAATAAAATCATGCATCAGCCACATGCATCACATATATAATAACAAAGGCGTACATCACTCAATGGTGTACTCTCCCAACAGCGGATGGAGAGGCATATTCCACGGGATGGATTCCTCCCAATAGCGGATTGAGAGGCATATTCCACGGGATGGATTCCTCCTAACAGCGGATGGAGATAATCTATATCCTATTGCCAACAGCGGATGGAGTGGTATCACTCACCAGCCCAAGTGGGGATACATTCATCCCAATAACAGATGGAGGAACCGTCTAACCATTATGTCTAACGGCCTGTTAAACCCCGAAGGGAATTACCATACCTACTCTCGCTAGGGATATATAAATATCCATGATCATTCATTTACACTCATTCAATCACTCACGCATACATCAAGAAATCAATATGATTAAATATTATGAGAGACCATACTTGATGTAAATCTACTAGACTATATTCATTGGTGGCTCCGAACTATGATAGGCCTGTAGCTCCTTTCATAGGTTGCACTCTCAATGTGAACTACTAGTCTAATTACATCTACTACATGATACTCATCATATCAATATCATAAATATAAGCAAATAGAAAATTAATATTCATTTTCAAATGACATCTTCGTATAAAACCTTTAAATTCATCAAATCATAAAAGCATGAAACATCAATATCTCAATAGTCCTCAATCAACCAAAACCCTAATTGGAATAACTCAATTGACTTAAACCAAACTCAATTCGATTATGATCTAACAGAACCAACATCAAATCCTTATAAAACCGGTTTGGAATCACCCTAGATTGGTCTAATTTAGATTTGATTGATCTCGATTAGGTCAAATAGGATTGAACTAGTCAAGTTAGTTTGGAATCACCCTAAACCAACTTTAACTGATCAAACCTGTTTGATTTAGTCAATTAATGAGTTCAAACCAATAAAGAGGGAGGAAATTAGACTGTCGTATAGTGCTAACCAAAATCGAACCAACCCACCTAAGTCTTGGACGGGTCACATACACTGCATATACCTATTCCACATACACTATATATACATATTCTAAGTACTAGGTTGAGTTGAGGTACGACGGGCTATATAAAAGGAGCGACGATATGTCTAATGCCAATCGCATACTTGGGTAGACTTAACTTCATGAACTAGGCTAAGTCTCACTTATAAGTTGGGCTGAGCATTGCCATTGAATTAGGCTTTACTTGGCTCGCGAGTTGGTCCTAGACACATGAGTTGGGATCATATCTAATCACATGGATTGGGTCGTACCAAACCGCATGAGCTGGGCGATGCCTAGTTATATGATTGGGTCATACCTTACTATATAAGTTGGACCATACATGGCCACTTGGACTGGATCGTACCTAGCCACATGAGCTGGCTCATGCCTAGCCACATGGTTGGGTCGTACCTTACCACATGGGCTGAGTCATACATGGCCACATGGACTAGATCGTACTTAGCCACATGGGTTGGGTCATGCCTGGTCATATGGATTGGGTCGTATCTTGCCATATGGGCTGGCTCATACCTGACCACAAAGGTTGAGTCATGCCTAGTCATATGGGCTAGGTTGTACTTGATCACATGAGCTAGGTCATACATAACCACATGGGCTGAGTCGATTCGATCTAATCGATCAACTTGACTCTAGTCAGACCCCAATTAGACTCTTTTTATCAAATTAGATTTCAACATTTAAAATTATTAAAGAATGACTAAAATCCATTAATTAAACTTTAAATTCATAATCTTAAATTTAAAACTAATTATATTATAGAAATTCACACATAATTTTTAAAATATAGATATATCTAATGAAATAAATTAGAACTATTATACTAATCCAAAAATTATAATTTTAATAATTAAATCAATATTAAAATTCACTTAAGCTTAAGAGATCAGTATAAATCAAATAATCATTCTAACATCACAAAATAATTATCATTATTTTCTAATCATGAATTTCGAAATTAAAACATCATTATGCATAAAAAATTATAACAATCTCAACATTAAGATTTCAAAATGTAAATTAACAATCTCAACTCCTCTCTTCGATTATCCCTTCCTCAATATTATCTCCCCGGGAAGTTCTCTCCTCAATCCTCACATTATTAGCTTGGTGGGAAATGAAAGAGGAGTAGCCCCTTTATATAGGAGAAGATGAGATCTCCCCGGAAGGTAAGTAATAATTTATTTTTTTAATTTATTTTTCTTTTACTTTCACATACAAAGAAAGGAATATAATATTCATTTCTTATAGTTCACACACAAAAATAGAATGTAAACTATTTATTTTCTAAATATCAAATCACTCATTAGGAAATAAATCAATTAATAATTTAATTGATTAGTAAAATTCCTAACTTATACATGTGATTAAGAAAACTAAATTTAATTATTTCCTTAACTATATTACACAGATATAAAAGTTAAAATAAAATAATACATCATTTATAGTAATTAATTTATGTTAATGAAGAAATTATCAATGATTACATTTCTCCCTCAAAATTTGGTCATTAAATGTACCACTTGAAAACTTTTAAGTAAAAAAAATATATGACAAATAAATGAAACTTATTGAACAAATTTTGTTTTAGATTACCTAAGTATATCAAATTCTATATCTAATAAATAAAAAATATTTAAGTTTTAAAACATAAAATATATGTTGAGGTTTAACTCAACAAACAAAAGAAATTGAAATGATGAAAATTTATCCAACTATTCAACATATATTCTTTTATAATTTTAAATGATTTATATATTATATGTGTCAAAGAAATAACATTATATTTAATTCTCATTAGACTCATCATTATATTAAACAAATAATATCTGATAATTAATTTGACATTAAATCAAAACTCTATTTAAATTATTTACTCATACAATTAAGTTTAAATATCAATGCACGATCAAATTTATTCAATTTTAAAGACACATATTTTATTAATGCCAATAATAACTTCTATAAACCATCATCAAATCTAATCTCAATTTTAAGAATAATATATGGTAACAAAAATTGAAAAGATAAATACTTTATATTTATAAAAGATCGTTTAAAATTTTTGCACTTAAAATTATCAAAACTTTTAAATTTGGAGAGAATAATTAAAACTTACTATAATCTTCATGAGTAACTAAGTCAATTGATATTATTTATTTATCATATATCTCAAAAATAAAGTAAACATTATATAATTAAATTAACTATCCTAATCTACTTTTCAAAAAGGGACAAGAGGATCATGAAAAAAATCATATTCAAAATGTAAAATCATATGGGAGTTTATAAGATAAACTAATATGACATTTATTTTAATTTAAAAAAAATTAAAATTTGAACTTTTTATTCAATGATCTTATTTCATGTCATTTAACGAGATTCTCTTTGACCAACATCTTTAATCAATTATTTTTTTTATAAAAAATCATATTTAACTCAAAAATGATCATAATATCTTAAATTCATATTTTAGTTACATTATAATCTAATTTTCAAAATCTAAATCTCAAAAATTAATTGGATCATATAATATTCTAACCTTAGGATCCCATATTCCAACAGGTCCTCAAAATTATTGCTCTGATACTATTTAATTTATCACATCCCGGATTTATAAAAAGAATAATAAATTAGTAATTTATTATTCATAATTTACATAATAAACCCTCTCTTTTTTTTCATTTGTGTTTGAATTCAAATCCTTATCCTTATAATAATAAATATTCTATTAATTAGAAAATGACTACATCTTCTTGGTAGGGTCACAAGTTTCTTCCACCCAAGCTTCAAATCTATTACACAGTAGTTGATTACTCTGAAAATAAATATAAGATAAAAAATATATTAACAACCACACATGCTGGTAGGAACCTAAAAAAATCATAAAAATAATCTTCCATATTCATGAAATATAAATAAATATCGATGGTTCAATAAGAAAATATATTGATTCATCATAAAACTTATGCATAAGAAAGACGATGATAATTTCTTACTTAATAAATAAAATCATGCATCAGCCACATGCAATACATACATAATGACAAAAGTATACAACACCCGATGGTGTACTCTCCCAACAACGGATAGAGATAATCCATATCACACTACCAACAGCGGATGGAGTGATATTCCTCACTTGCCCAAGTGGGGACACGTTCCTCCCAACAACGGATGGAGGAACCGTCTAACCATCACGTCTGATGGCTCGCTAATCCTCGAAGGAAATCGCTATACCTGCCCTCAGCAGGGATACATAAATATCCATGATCATTCATTTACACTTATCCAATCACTCACGCATACATCAAGAAATCAATATGATTAAATATTATGAGAGACCATACTTGATGTAAATATGTTAGATCATGTTCATTGGTGGCTCCGGGCCCGTAACTCCTTCACAGGTTGCACTCTCAATGTGAACTACTAGTCTAGTCACATCTAATACATGATACTCATCATATCAATATCATAAACATAAGAAATTAGAAAACCAATAATCATTTTTAAATAACATCTTCAGATAAAATATTTAAATTTATCAAATCATAAAAGTATGAAACATAAATATCTCAATAGTCCTCAGTCAACCAAAACCCTAATTGGAATAGCTCAATTGACTTAAACCAAACTCAATTCGATTATGATCTAACGGAACCAACATCAAATCCTTATAGAACCGATTTAGAATCACCCTAGACTGGTTTAATTTAGATTTGATTGATCTCGATTAGATCAAATAGGTTTGAACTAGTCAAGTTAGTTTGGAATCACCTTTAACTGATCAAACCTGGTTGATTTAGTCAATTAATGAGTTCAAACCAATAGAGAGGGAGGAAATTGGACTATGTTAACCCAAATCGAACCAACCCACCTAAGTCTTAGATGGGTCACATACACTGCATATACCTATTCCATATACACTACATATATATGTTCCAAGTACTATGTTGAGTTGAGGTACGACGGACTATATAAAAGGAGCGACGATATGTCTAATGCCAATCGTGTAGTTGGGCAGACTTAACTTCATAAACTAGGCTAAGCCTCACTTATAAGTTGGGCTGAGCCTTGCCATTGAACTAGGCCTTGCTTGAGTTGGTCTTAGACATATGAGTTGGGGTCGTATCTAATCACATGGATTAGGTCGTACCAAACCGCATGAGTTGGTCGATGCTTGGCCATATGGTTGGGTCGTATCTTACTATATAAGTTGTGTCATACATGGCCACTTGGACTAGATTGTATCTAGCCACATGAGTTGGCCCATACCTAGCCACATGGTTGGGTCGTACCTTACAACATGGACTGGGTCATACATGGCCACATGGACTAGATCGTACCTAACCACATGGGTTGGGTTATGCCTGGCCACATGGATTGGGTCGTACTTTGCCATTTGGGTTGGCTCATACACGACCACATAGATTGAGTCATGCCGAGTCATATAGGCTAGGTTGTACTTGGTCACATGAGCTAGGTCATACATGACCACATGGGCTGAGTCGATTCAATCTGATCGATCAACTTGACTCTAGTCATACCTCAATTAGACTACTCTTATTAAATTAGATTTCAATATTTAAAATTATTAAAGAATGATTTAAATCCATTAATTAAAACTTTAAATTCATGATCTTAAATTTAAAACTAATTACATTATAGAAATTCACACATAATTTTTGAAATATGGATATATCTAATTAAATAAATTAGAACTATTACACTAATCCAAAAATAATAATTTTAATAATTAAATCAATATTAAAATTCATTTAAGCTTAAGAGATTAGTATAAATCAAATAATCATTCTAACATCACAAAATAATTATCTTTATTTACTAATAATGAATTTTAAAATTAAAACATCATTATGCATAAAAAATTATAACAATCTTAATATGAAGATTTCAAAATATAAATCAAAGCTAGTTAAAAAAGAAAGGATCCTACCTTTATTCGATTATCCCTTCCTCGATATTATCTCCCCGAGAAGTCATCTCCTCAATCCTCTCATTATTAGGCTTGGTGGAGAATGAGAGAGAAGTAGTCCCTTTATATATGAGAAGATGGGATTTTCCCGGAAGGTAAGTAATAATTTAATTTTTCTAATTTATTTTTCTTTTACTTTCACACAAAAAAAATAATAAAATATTTATTTTTTATAGTTCACACGAATGTAAACTATTTACTTCATAAATATCAAATCACTCATTAGGAAATAAATCAATTAATAATTTAATTGATTAGTATAATTCTTAACTTATATATGTGATTAAGAAAATTAAATTTAATTATTTCCTTAACCATAATACAAAAGTTAATAATAAAGTAATACATCATTTATAGTAATTAATTTATGTTAAGGAAAAAATTATGGGTGATTACAATTTAGTTTAAAGCGAATAAAATTAAAACTGACTTAGGAGAGTAAATTAAGATTAATTTATAAGGGTTTAATTTAGCACTATAATTCCCTCCAATAATTAAAAAAAAAGGCCTGCAAACAAATTTTCTATTAGGGGGCAAAGATACACATAAACACATTATAAAAGTTAAAGAAACTAGAAATTTTTTGCACTTAATTTAGGTTGTGCAGTCAGAACATCTCCATGATAACAATGATAATGATAATACTTGATTGCCAAAATATATTTCCTAATTTTGTTTTGCTCTGGTAGTTCATCCTTCTAACCCACCCCAAAATATTTCACCTAGATTATAATAATTAAGCAGGTTTTTCTATCTAAAATCCTTTGGTTGTTCATCATTATATCGGATGAACTATTTTGGACACCTTATATAAATGTGTGTATAAACCTATGAACACGTTAGAAGAGATTGAAATAAACCTAAAACTACTTTAATGAATATTATAAGTATACATTTAAATAATTTCAATTTAATTAATGATATAATTTTTAGAGAGTCTGACAAAAGATCCACATAGCTAGCTGCCCATAAATAATTTGTATATTATATATACTCATAATATCCACGAGAAATTTAATTTATCTTTCATTCGAATAATTTTGATTAGTTTAGGTTAGTCTCCATGTATCCTAAGTTATGTGATAATATCTACTCAAGACAAAGAATTGAAGATTAAAAATATTGACTTCAATTTTAAGAACCCTTGTCTACAATACAAAAGTAAAAGAGTATTAATCAAGAATATTAATATTATTTTTTGAATTAAGTCAAAACTATAATATTCTTCAACGCATTATACACTTTTTATAATACAATTGTAATTTTCTTAATTCTACCATTTTTTCCCCTTAATTTTATATAAAAGGGTTGAAATTTTATAATGCATGATAAGAAAATAAATTGACTCCCACATAACATGTGAATAATGTAAGATCCTAATTATTTTTCTTCCAGTGATATGATTTCATCATCTACATGAGTTTTCATCACTCATACTGTACCTACAGTTTTAGATAGCTTATTATATGAAGGGTGATCGATGTCCTCACTAGACAATGATGATAATCTTTATTTTGCAGAACTCCCGAATAAAGGCTCTCATCAAATCTATTAATAATTCTTGTCGTACACAACCTGATATATCACTACCATACCAAAAGAATTTCATTCACCATGCGCAGCAAAACAAACATGCATACATTGATGAAGGCAGATTCCACAAGAGAAAGAAGATTACATATCAAAACAAATTTCATCCGTGACACTCATTTGAATAATGGAAGGTTCTTCTTCTTCAGAACTTGCCACTAAAGTGATCGGCTCTTTTGGTGAAGTTAGTTGTGGATCTTCATTAGTTAGCATCATCACAACCTCTGCCATTGTCGGTCTGTCTTCACTGTTTTCTTGCACGCACAAAAGACCTACTCGGATGCATTCCAAAATCTCCAATGTAGGCGTCCAAGAATCGAGCGCTTCATCGAGTATCTCTAGAGTCCTGTCTTCCTTCCATAACTTGAATGCCTGCACAGTCATGCATGTTGAGATCGGTTCTCGTACCAGAAGCAACAACCCGAAACTAGGGAGTTCCAAGGCACTCGTTACAAAGACTTACATGTCCTAAAAGGTTTAGCCGCGAATCTGCCACATTAAGCACTCTATTTCGCTTACCACTTAGGATTTCTAACACTATTACACCAAAGCTGAAAACATCAGATTTGAAAGAAAAGACTCCTTCCGTTATGTACTCGGGCGCCATGT
The DNA here is from genome assembly GCA_004837865.1 of Musa balbisiana. Classification (NCBI taxonomy): domain Eukaryota; kingdom Viridiplantae; phylum Streptophyta; class Magnoliopsida; order Zingiberales; family Musaceae; genus Musa; species Musa balbisiana. The sequence goes on from CM017189.1 coordinate 16,070,476, forward strand.
ACCCACTGCATGTGATATCCAAGAAATTAGCATACTGTATGATAGCAATACATTGGCATTTGTTAGTTTATTTCAATCAGTGGTGAAACTTACAGTGTTCCGACTGGTCTTGTAGTATTATTCTCTTCAATGTCATCTCCTTCAAAAATTCTTGCTATCCCAAAGTCGGATATTTTTGGATTCATGTCCTTGTCAAGAAGGATGTTGCTTGGTTTAAGATCTCGATGAACAACCCTCAAGTAAGAGTCATGATGCAGGTATAGAAGTCCTCGAGCAATCCCAATAATAATGTGAAGACGCTTTTTCCAGTCCAGCAGTGCACTCTTTGTTTTATCTGAATCAATCCTTCAAAATTATGTTAAATAATCAGAGTAATAGGAAACTCAATTGGAATTTGTTGACCGTGTACATAAGAGAATTGATAAATACATTCCACCTTTCAAGAAAATAATAGTGACTGCCAGAATTATAAGATAAAACTGCAATCATGATATTGTTGACTTCATGTTTTTAATCACAGTTTTAAAATCCTATAAATGTCCAAAACTTCAATGGGTCCCTTTTCGGTTCAATTTTAACTACAGCTGTAGTGCTAGGCCCTATATCACATAATCTCACACTTTTCCTAGTAGTTCCCATATATTCAAAATTAGTAAAAATGATATCACATTTGATGGAAATTGAGCCACATTCCAAATCTATATTTTGCGTGAAAAGAAGAAATGCCAAATTAACTTGGATTTGAGTTCAATTAAACATGTAATCATTCTAGTCCACCTTGTTTTTAGAATAATCCTAGTACTCTAAATTGAGCTTTTGTAAGTATCATAAGTTGCCACGTGATAATCTACTTTATTTTCATTGTTCAAGCCTTCGAGGAGAAAGAAAAGGAAGTCAAAATCTAATTACAAATTCAAATTTACAAAGCTTGATTAAGGATCTCATCCCTATAACAAAGTTCAAAGCTAATTACAAAATCTACATATATGAAAACTTATCTCAGTGACATTGGGATTCAGGGGATGTAATTGTTGATTGTAATTTTCTTTAATTATAATCTTGTAAATTTCTTTTTCTACTTGTACCTATGGGTCTAAGAAAAGGGGAAAGCAATTATAGCTAGGAAGACTAGTGAATGAATGAAATCGTTTTTTCCCACAACACTGAGTGATATGATGCCACAATCTTCTTCTTGGGATGAGTTTGAGGGATTCAGAGGCAATCTGAAACATCTATTTAAGCTCTATCTTCTCCTCATTTTCCCAATTATCCTACCTCTTATATCCTACCATTACATATGCACTAAAGCCCTAAGACCCTAGTATCGGATGCTTTCCCTTGCCCTTACACACCAAAACCCCATAAGCATTGAGAAATCGAAACCACTGGAGTTGGCCAAGCTTTGGAAACATGTGGTTCAACCACATGATGGAATAAAGATATTCAAGAAGGGTGGCGTCAATGTCTTTCTCTGTCATCATGACCAATATGTGTCTGAATTTTGCTACTTGTGTTTTCATTATTGTGAATTGTTTCTTCTATGAATTGAGCACGTTTGATCGTATCCTCCTCTTTGTTTTATCCTCTTTTTATTCTTTTCTTTTACCAATCCTATTCTCAATCTCTTTAAGCTTCAGCAACCTTTGGGTTTTCCTACGTCAACATGCATGCTTTGTAAATTTTTTTGTTGTAAATCTAGAAGCAAATATAAACAAGTGTAAAATCCAAAGAATATTATTACAAATCTTACAGGAACTTTTCATCTAAATTAGTCAAATTAAGGACATGTATATATTCCAGACTGAATAATCAATTAAATTGCAGAAACTTTTGTAGAGATAAGGTTTGATTGACACCCCTAGGCCCAGCCTCATGCACAGAGATCATCTTTTTTTGCAATTATATTACAAACGTTTATACATTTTATACACATTTAAAGACATGATGTCAGTTTGATAAATGTTTACAAGAGTTGTGAAATTCGATACCTTATGGACATTACATTGTGGAATTCTGTAGCAGCTAATAAAAAATTGTCATATACTTTGGTGGATGTTTTAGTAATTCTACAGCTTTCGCTACCTTAGGTGCCTATGGTTCATAAATATAAAAACTTTGGAAAAGGAACTTCTGCATCATTTATAATACTATAGAAAATTATTGAAATCAATTTCTCAAACTAATTTGATCTAGCAGTGAAATATTGAATGAAAAAGATCAAGTAATGATACAAGTCTAAAAAACAATTCATGTCCAAATAAGAAAACAGGTCATTGAGTTCATCTATTATCCGACAAACTAGGCCATACTAATTCCTAAGGTACTGGAGTAAGACTGACCATATATGAAGGCATCCAAACTCTTGTTTTCCATGTACTCCAAGATCAGAATGCGCTCATCTCCTTCGATGCAACAACCAAGTAGGCGAACAAGATTCCTATGCTGCAAGTTGGCAATTAGTAAAAGCTCATTTCGGAACTCATCAGGACCTTGTGACGAGCACTTTGACAACATTTTGACAGCGATGTATTTTCCATCTCGCAACACGCCCTGCCAATTGTTGTATTTAAGTCTTGTTTTGTTCACGTAGCATGAAGAAGAATTTTGTAAGACTGAGATTGATACCTTGTAAACAATGCCAAATCCACCTTCACCGAGTTTGTTACCAACTGAGAAGTTATTAGTTGCAGCCTTTATGGTAGACAAATCAAATGAAGACAGTAACCCCATCATATTCATTGAACCTTGAAAAAATTTTTAAAGATCAATAAACTCTGAAGTTTTCTTTAGCTATACTTGCATCTCATTCCTGACAAGCTTACTCGAAAAAATTCAACCTTCTGATATTTTAGTCTTGTTAAAGAGAAGAAAATTGTGCAAGAATAGCACTCTGAATTCTAAATTTACTGACACAAAAGTTTCATATTAAGAAACGGAACAGTGTTCTGGTGTAATCCAAATTACAATCCTTTTTCAGATCAAGTATTGATTCTGTTAAATATGTGTGCTCATTAAATAACGACTGCCTACCAGCTCTTTGATCCGCATGTTTTGCAGGAATGCCAGTCCAGTAATCAAGTCCTATCGTAGTCTGTGGCTGCTTTGACTTGATCATAATGGTGTCTGTTGCATTGTCATTGATTATCAGAGATTGTTGCAGGCTTTAAGTAAATGATTTAAAATTCTAAATTAGCAATGAATTGATGTGATATGTGACTAACAGGAATTGGTAATAATCGCTACAAAGCCGCTTAAAGGATCATTCTGGATATCATGCTCATAATTGACAATGGACCATGAACTAACATAACTGTGAAGAACATCAAATTAACCTCATATATGTATTCTCTAAACATATGTGAAAACATTGACAAAATGGGAAATCATTAACACAATCAATGAAATATCTAACGGAAGTATCAAATAATACTCGCATTAAAAGTCAACGAGCGGCTCACAAAGAACTGATCCAAGACAAACATTGTATATGAAAGTAAATCAATCTAGATAAAAGATCATTTTAGGAAAATAATGGAACCATCTGTCCTGTCCTTTCTCATTTCCTTTGTCGGTTCCATGAAAGAAGAGTTGTTTGATAACCAATGCTGTTAAAGCTATTGAAAACTTGAAGCAATTACAGCAACATAAAGGTATATGATTCACTTCCATATCTACAAGATATTAAATATAGGGGTTTCAATAATTAGGTTTCATGATACTTGTCGGGCAAGCTCTTCGGTTACAAGAAAAAACATACATTTATCTCTGATTGTGCTTCATGTTAGCCTCTCATTGTAGCCATGTCTTAAAACTTTTGGCATCTTTCTACAGGGCACAGCACATGTAAACCTTATCATCAACAAATAATTTCATATCCATCTATAAGTCCCTCTGGCCATATCGTTTATGTCACTTTTGGTGTCATCATAAACGAGCACACTATACCAATGACTCTACCAATCCGAAAAATGTCAGAGGGCAACAGAAATAGCTTACCATAGCTCACTCAGAAAGATCCAAAGATATTAACCTGCACAATGAGGCCATAATACTGCTACTCATAGTCTTAAAAGTACATCTATACTGCTTGAGTTAAGGACATTATATAGCTGTTGGACGTTGAATCTAGGAAAGAAAAAATATAGAAGTGCATAAAGAATATGCAAAACATACCTTGTTTTCTTACCCTTCTCGGCCACGAGACTACATAATCTAGGAAAGAAGAAAGATAGAAGTGCATGAAGAATGGGCAAAAATACCTTGTTTTCTTACTCTTCTCCGCCACAAAACTACACATGTACTTGCCAGCAAAAGAAAGCTCAGCATTGTTGGGATGGTTATGACCAACACAGTCTTCTTAACATGATTGTCCATTGCAGAATCTGTTTGGCATAATTTAAAACTTAGAAAAAACATAAGTAACTCATGCAGCACAAAATTGGATTACTAAATAAGTTCTACATATCGAGGATTGCAATTTCATGCCGGGTGTTGTAGTACATCCTTCCCGTAATGTACCGACAGGATACACCAGTAAGTACGACGGAGGAAGAAGGGAGAAGAGGAAGGACGAGGAGAAAGAGAAAGAAAGAAGACGAGGCAATAGAGGAAGAAAGAAAAGGACCCCACTTGATCCAAAGTACTAAGACTAATAAGCATACTTAAGGCTTGAGTTTGAACTTCTATATCCATTATGGATATGGTCATCGTTTGGGGAGAAACCCATGAAGAGTAAAGTACTTGACAATCAATCTGATACAAGAAGGAAAGAAGAACAGAGAAGGCTTTGGCCTTCGGAGGTTCCCCCGATGGAAAAGAATGCTTACCTATGTTGGAAGCCAAAAGCCGAACATAAAGCTGATCCCCTCCTTGATTAAACTTCCTAAGGTCCATCAGATCACCACGCCAAATCAAACAACCACTCCATGCAGTGACAGCATATGCCATGCAAGAACAATTCTTCAAGCACCAATCGCTACACTTGTTGAGGGTCATGTTGCTGTCTGCAGTAGCATTCACAGTATCAGGTAGCTTCACCGATCGCAAATGTAAGAACCCATCAGACGAACAACTCAAAGCCTCTTGTCTCACGCATCCATCAGAAAAATGATTCTGGTACCAATTTGCAGGAGACTTTGGAACAAATCCTTGCAGACATTGGCAGAGAACTGATGAGGTTTCGGTGCAAACAGCATTAGCTCCACAGAGAGCATAAAAGTCACACTGATCTTGTGGCACGGCCCACAGGGAGGTCCATCCACTGCTTGTGGCAGACCATTCTAACAGCTGAAACACTCCTCTGAAATCCATCACAGCCCGAAACAGACCAGAGTTGTTTATGGTATCAATTGAGAAGTAGACCTCTTGCTCGTTTGATAAAAATGAAAACTTCAGCTGGCTAATATTTCCCATCCGTGGAATGCCACTAAACACATGTCCATTCCATGGGCCACTCCGGAAAATTCTCAAGGATTGACCCTTTGTTATAAAGATCTCCGGTAGTGTGCCTTGAGTTTCCATGGTGCAGGAGTAGGCACCCGGATAGGGGTCTGTAGCATTCAGCCATGATATGAGCTTTGTTGCATGGTTGGTTACCTTATCCAATCCAAGCTTCATGCCTGGTATCAACGTATCAGTCAAATAGTCAAAGCTTTGCAACTCTGTAGTGTTCGAATCACGATCTTCCAGTAAAAAGTTTCCCGAGTCCGCAAGCCTCACGATGGTATTATTTCCGTAGGGCGTGCCCGTAAACCATATAACAAAGTCAGCAGCATTGCATACCTGTAAATTTCCATCACCAGTGAGGTGCAGATATCCAGGAGAAATGGTGACTGGTGCAACGTTGTTAAGGACCCATAATGCTGTCTTATCTGTGATGTTATGGTACCAAATCCCAACATAAGCGTTACTTGCATCCCCAGGGTTGAAGAAGCCAAGCTCGAATTTTCCATTTGCGGAGATCAGGTTCTGCCCCTCGTAAAAATATTCACCTGGAACTATCGTGTCTCCTGGAGTGAGGAGATTTAAAGTGATTTTAGGACACGGAAACACGCACTACAATCATTAGAATGTTCATGTAGCAAGTTTAGGACACCAAGATTTGCCATCTCAGGAACATGCTCAGCTTGATCATGAAAGGAGTGCAATGTACTGACTTACCATGAGACGTTGTTGTTCGAGGGACTAGAGTTCCTCCCAAGAGTCGGAATACCTCTGACCATTGTCCTTGGACAAGAATCCAAGAGGGCAAGCATTGATCACCATGAGCATGCAACATTGTGGTGAGATCACAAGATGGGCCATACAAGGCCAATAATCAGCAAGATAGTGAGAGGCAAACAGAGAGAGTAAGCAGTAGACTGTTTTCGGGTCAGTCTGTAGTATTTACTGGTCCAGCCAAAGATTAAAATTGGACCAAATGGTCCGACATCATTTTCTAAAGTATTATTATATTGATTTCCCAAAGGCACAAGATGAAGATTTGAAGCCTTCTTTTGTACAACTTGATCCCTCTTCAATCTTAATGCATATGCTAATGATATTACGTCTATCCCATATATGATGTACGAGCAAGACAAGAAAAAATCGATAAATTGTGTATGCTGGGATAGCACGGGATCGATGGAACGAAATATTTGGGCGGTGGAGTCAGGACAGCTTTTTTTTGACGGGCAGGTTCTCAAAATCCAATTTTTTGTGATGGTATAGCCACACAAAAGAAACTTTAGCCCTAATTGTTGCAATCGGTGGCAAAGAGACCGCTCGAATAAATGTTGGGTTGAGAGAAACTCGCACTCGAACAAGGGGGCTGCAACGCTGGGCAACGGGAAGCTGCATCACTCCGTCGGTGGTAGGACTGAAGGAAACGGAGAGGGGGAGGAGAAGATGGAGCCGGCCGTCGTCGCGGGGAAGGAGAAGCAGAGGAAAGGCGACAGAAACTTACACTCAGCCGTGACATGCCGCAGTCGCATTCTCATCCCTCAATGATCGCTAATTACACATTATATTATCCTTATAATTAATTATCTTTAGTATCCCAATCTTTATATTTAAAATATTATACTAACATCCCTATAATTTTAAAAATAAAACATCTAAGATTCGTTTACACTAATATCATAAATAATAAATAATAAAAAAATAATTTTAAATTTTAGTTGATGATAGAAAAATGACATTGATGGGGGCGACCAATGATATCACTAGAGGCTGGAGCTCTTATTGGTCCCCTTTTTATCGATGCAATTATCGATCGACATTGTTCGGTATCTATATTAATACCACTAGCAATCAAAAGTCTTATCGTTCCTCCACTATTGACACAATTATTGAGTGACGTCGCTCAGCATTAGTGTTGTTGGGGGTTAGAGTACTTGTCGCTCCCTCTACTATTGACATAATTGCCAAGCGACATTGCTCAACAATTGTGTCGACAATGTTATCGTCTGTCACTATTGACATCGTTCGTCACTATAACTAAAACTTCAAATTATTTTTATTTTTTTAATAATATTATAATAAATGAATCTAGATATTTTACTTTTATAATTATAAGGATATCAATATAATTTTTTTAAGTATAAAGATTAAAATATAAAAGATAATTAAGGAGTAATATGCAAAATATGTAAGTTTTCACACGAACATTAAAGGCTGAGACATGAAACGATCATAAAATTTTCGAAACTTGATGAACATACCGGAGTAGCTACTCGCAGCGGACGCATGGGAGGCAGAGAGCGAGTACTTGCGGCTGGATTCTTGGGTGTCGTTGGCCGTGCAGTAGCCGTTGTTGCAGAAGGGATCGGCGGTGGTGGTGGAGGAAAGAGAACAGCGGAGGAGGAGGGAGACGAGAAAGAAAGGGAAGAGAAAGGAAGAGGAGGACATGATTGAGCAGATACATGGTGGATTGGATTCATGGTGGTAATATTGGAGCTGGAGACGCAACGTTCAACGTCACACTTTAAGAGAATTCAACGTCTCATTACAAAGACTATCGACTTGTCAAAATCCATCTCCATCACTCTGGAGATGCATGTAATGGGAACATCGGAGGACGCTCGATGTCACACTTAGGGAATTCAATATCTCATTGGAAAGACTATCGACCTGTCAAAATCGATCTCCATCACTTTTCTTTTGTGGTGCGGTACTGGTGAAGAATTCCCACGGAACACGTTTGTGGTCTCTGTTCATCCATTAATTTCTTTCTTAGTCAACAGTCTCCTCAGCTACAAGGTATCCAGTAATGCCTTAATACAGACAATATGATTTGCATGGTGTGGACAGATTGAGCAAACATGATTCCCATGGTCACGACTAAGTGGAGATGGTCGAGGGTAAGTGTGGGAAGATTGGCCAGTGGGGAAGGTTTGCATCCCTGCCAACAGTCAGAGTCTGATGATTTTTGAAGCCTTAAATTATTTTGAAATCTGATTTCTTTAAATATATTGACAATGGTTTAATTATTAATATTTTTTGATAATTGGATTCTCCATTCTCCCATTAACTTGAAACCTGCCTTATAATGTCTTCTATACAAAATAATTCAGAATCTTATTATAATAAATATCCTTTAAGATTGTTGATAGACTTAAAAGGTGTTGATTAGTGTAGCTTATAAAAAATTTGATACGTCATCACAAGGTCTACGATGCGATGACCGAAAAGTTTTGCCTTTAGAAGACCGTCAAGAAGTGAGGTCCTGGATGCTGATTGCCTAGACCGAGCTTGCCGACCTCTAAGGAACTACAAAGGTTCCTGCGTAATCTCTCTCTCTCTCTCTCTCTCTCTCTCTCTCTCTCTCTGATTTTTCGAGTGCAATTTGACCATCCTAAATTTAGTGACATTAATACCGATGTCATGTCTGATGATAGATATTAATCAATAGAAAAGAAGTCAGTTTAAAATATGTTTCCTCAGGGGACATCCTTAATAGGAGGAACTCTCCTAATAATTTATTCTAGACCCTCTACTTTTACTTATAAATAGACAGGACCTCTAAGGATTGAATGATTGATGTTACGTATCTCAACTTTCATTGGAGGATGAGAGATTACAGTTTCTTTCTCAACTTTCATGAACCATCAATCTAAGTAATCATATGAAAAGATAGGAAGAAGAGAAGAGAAGGAGAGTCTAGTTCTCCTTGCAGATTGATAGTGATTTTAGATCTAAAGACGGTGCCCTTGTAGATCATATAAAAATCTCTTTTAGATGGTATCGAAAGGTATGCATCGTAAAACTAGATATAATATTATTTGATTTCAATCCTAGCATAAAAGATTATTTTGGCATTTCATTTTATGCTTATAATTTGTACCAGAGCCTAGGTTTATGAAATCAAATATATTAGATCTATTACTTTTGTTTATGATACTTAAATAATCTATATTTTATCGATCTGTATTTCTATCTATTCTATCTTGCCCCCTGCTTGCGGGTGATGTTAGATTTCTTGTAACACTATCATGCACTTAGCTGATTTTGCTTAAGTTGTGCGGCACCCTTGCGTGTCAGTTTACAAAGGTTAGCCTCTCTGAAACCTCCTATGGTCCCTTAGGATCTATAAAAGAAAAAAACGAGTTAGAAAAAACGTCTGACTCGGGATCCACAAGCTTTGAGTGGTCGCACAATAAATGGTCTAAAATGGTCTAATACAGACCGAAATGCTAGTTATATGTGCCTTACAAGTCAATCACATGAGTGATAGCACGTGTGACTTGACACGAAGTTTTTTTTCTTATTATATTTTGACATTTATCACTTTATATTACTTGTTGCATATATATATATATATATATATATATATATATATATATATATATATATATATATATATATATCCTTGGATCTGTGCAATGAGAATCGGATCGTGATGAGATCACGATAGTGAGACTGATTTGAAGAGGGAGGAATTGTTAGGACCCTTTTTTTTGAGCTTTTAAATAATGTTTATTGAGTCTATTTAGTTCAGTTATTTATTAAGTTCAGTTAGAGTCAGGTAGAGGTTTATTTAATATTTATTTATTATTAAGAGTCCAAGTCCTAGTGGACTCTAGGTGGAACTATATAAATAGTGATGTAACCCTTTCTTTTGAAAATCAATCAATTAATCAATGAAATATTATTCCAATGGAGAAACCCTAGGAGGCCGATCCCCTGGAAGCGATCAAGGAGGCCGATCCCCTCGGAGCGATCAAGAAGGCCGATCCCCTCGAAGCGATCATTATCATTCCCTTTTCTTCTATTTCTTTCATTTTTTTTACGATAAGACTTTTGGATCTTATCATTTGATATCAGAGCATCCCCATTTCTCTCCTTTCTTCCACGATAGAGACCTTAGGGTCTTATCATTTGGTATCAGAGCATCCCCATTTCTTCTATTTCGTTTACGATAAGACTTTAGGGTCTTACCAATGTCATTGACCTATGTCTAAGGAAAGCTCCGTGCCTTCACTCCATGTTCTATCTTCTATGTCTGCTCCTTTCATGTAGTTTGGATACTTTGCCAAGTTATACCCAAGTTGCTTTGCTCCTCGATTTGCATTTAGTTGATGATGGTCCTTATGCCCACCATTCCACGAGTCAGCCCTCCATTGAGTTCGATCTCTATATCGACTCCAAGTGTGCCTTCATTTGTGTTACCTTGGGTCATTCCCCTACTTAATCTCATAATACATCCCCCCAATGCACTATATTAAGCGAGATCATGTGACGACTCCTCGTTGCTTGCTCGGTCCTTTGAGCTTTATGAAGTTTGTTTGAGGTACTCCTCCTCAACATGTACAGTCCGTTGCACATGGTTCTCCTTCTAGAGAGTCGGGGCTTATCCCTCCTAGATATCTATCCTGTTGGAGCAAGTTTTTTCTTCACTTCCTTCTCTTTGAAAGTTTCAAAGACCACTATCCCCTTGGACTTACTCTGCCTTGCTGAACAAACTGTGTATTGTTTTGCCTCCCGCAAACGTACTTGCTAGATTGCGACTTCACATAAATACAGCCCTTGCTGCACCCCTCAAGGCCTAGCAACATGCTAAACTCATTGTACACTTTAGCCTCCTATGGATGTATCCTTCTCATGCTGAAGAGAAAGTTTCAATGCTCCATGGTGCCGAGTTTCGATCACCTTGGGATGGTCATGAATGCTCCATAGTTCGCATATAAGCCCTTGCATGAGTACCGAATTCTTCGAGTTAGCAATTCCCCTCACCTCTATAAGCTTTGCATAACTCTTTCGGTCGTTGAACAACCCATTCCACCTTGTATAATCTTATCCTTTACCAAGCATCTCACTTGCTTTAAACACCATCAAGTATGGTTGCCAATGTTGAGCTATAGCTTGAACTCAACCATCCCAACCTTTGTGCGCTACGCATTCTTCCTAGCTTGCTTATCCTCATAATGTCTCTTGCACGAAGGGTTGGCCATTCCTCTAAATGCTAATCTCAAATGCTCGCTCCTTTGAGTGACTCCTTTTCCCTATATCTCGATGCCCGTTTTCCCCCAAACGGTCGCGTGTGTTGGCTGCTCTCAACGCAGCCCTGCTAGATCCCCCACATTTGCATGCCAAGTGTTTCTATGAGTGATTATCTCACTCTGATATAATATGTCATATACTTAGCTGGTTTTGCATAAGTTGTGCGACACCCTTGTGTGTCCATCCGCAAAGGTTAGCCTCCTCAAAACCTCCTGTGGTCCCTTAGGACCTACAAAAGAGAAAACGAATTAGAGAAAGTATCTCACTCGTGATCCACAAGCAATTATTTCATTAAACACTTTATAGCCAATGTAAATTATAAATAGACTTTACAAGCTCTAAACTATCGCACAACAAATGGTCTAAAATAGTCCACTACAGACTGAAATCCCTACATATGCTCACATGAGACAACCTTTGTTTGCAAGCCTAGGCTAGCCACTAAAACTAAAGAAAATGGGGCTGCTAAACCTACTATAGCCCTTTATATGCTGTGCAAAGCATAAACAAAACTGAAAGATACAGACATACATAAGCATTACATTGAACACCCTATTTATAATTTTATCCAATGACAACACGATGTTCAATTATCATGAAGCAGCCATGGTCACCGTGGTAGCACCATTGGCGACCTTGCTGCGTACAGCCAGCGGATCTGGTAGCGTGTGCGTCGCAGCAGCATCAGCGCATGTGGGCAACACTGCACCCATGCAGCGACCGCACGTGAGCAAAACCCGCGTCTAGGCAACGATTGCACGAGGGCAAACAACCATCCATGTGGTGACAACGCGCAAGCATAGTCCACATCTAAGCGGTGACCGTGCGTGGGTAGGAGTCGCGTCTAAGCGGCAGCCACGCATAGGTAGCGGTTGCACGCTGGTAAGCTATGCTTAGGTGGTAGCCATGCATGGGCAGGAACCATGGCCAACCGTGCACAGGAGATGGTAGCCGCGTAGGCGATAGCCACCCGTCGACAGCGATCGCGCCCCCGTGGCAGCCACGCACAAGCACAAGCAACGCCACGGTGGCGGTTGTCATGCATAGGCGACGGCTACACTAGCCGCAGTCGCGTAGGTAGTGGCGGTGTAGATTAGGATTTTTGACATATTTATAGTTTTGCCCTCAAGGCTATTTTATCAAATTATAATTCTACCCTTTATAATTTTATAATTCTAGTTTATGTCTTATCAATATATTTATAGTTTTACCCTTATGAAATTGAGAATTCTAATTTATATCCTCAATTATAAAATTGATAAATATAATTTATTATAATTGTGATTGAATTTGATCATGATTATATTTTTGATTATTTGATTCGATTTAATTAAAAATATAAATTATGGTTTACTTTTATAATTTTCTCATATAACTTATTGATTATATTTTTACATATGATAAATAAAATCTAATTATTATTCTTGGATATTCATTTGGTTACTCACATGTATAAATTTGAAATTATGAAATAATATTTATCTTTCACATGAAGACATGATTTATATGTTATCATGATTATCATATGAGTTTTTTTTGTGATTAATGTTCTATAATTATTATGGTTATTATTCTATTATTGACTACTACTCAAGGAGTTGGTAACAAGAAAAGAAAATTGAAGCATTATTCATCAAAGAAATTTGTTGGGTCTAGAAATGTTAAACAAACTAATAAAAAAAAAGTTTCTATAGTAAAGTGCTTCTTTTATGACAAGAAAGGACATGTGAAGAAAGACTACATTAAACGCAAGACTTGGTTCAGAAAGAAAGGTACAAACTCGACTTTTGTATATTTCAAATCAAACATTACAAAAGTTCCTTCTAATACTTGGTGGATTAATTCTGGTACTTCAACTTATATTACCAATAATATGTAGAGATTTCTTTTAATCCGAAAACCAAAAGAAAATAAAAAATTCATCATTATAGGAAATCGTCTCAAAGCGAAAGTGATATCAGTGGGGACTTATCATCTACGCTTAGAGATGGGTCATTTGATGGATCTTATTGACACATGTTATATTCATACTATTTCTAAAAATTTAGTTTCTTTATTTAGAATTGATGAGTTAGGATATTGTCTTTCTCTTTGTAGTGGTAAACTCAGTATATTTTATGATTCGATAAAATTTGGTTTTGGATTTCTATGTGATGGTTTATATAGAATTAATTTGAATCTTGAGTTTGCGAAGACATTATTGACCCTGCAATCAAGTGTTGAATTGAAATGTAGTTTCAATAATGAAAGATCTTCTATATTGTGGCATAGGTGATTGGGGCATATCTGTAAGGAAATAATAGAAAGATTAGTGAAGGATAATATTTTGAAACATTTAAACTTCATTGATCTTGATGTTTGTATAGATTGTATTAAGGGAAACTAAACATACAAAGAAAATGTTACAAGAAATAAAGAACTCTTTGAGATTATTCATATTGATATTTGTGGACCACTCCATATTCTTTATTTTATTGGAGAAAGGTATTTCGTCACATTTATAGATGACCTATCTAGATATGACTATGTTTATCTAATATATGAAAAGTCTCAGGTTGTTGACACTCTTAAAGTGTATATAAATAAGATTAATAGATAATTAGATAGAAAAATTAAAATTATCAGATCTGATAGGGGTGATGAATTTTATGATAGATATGATAAATCTGATAAGAATATTAGTCCTTTTGCTAAATTCCTAGAACAACGAGGTATTTGTGCTCAATATGCAATATCAGGTGTGCCATAGTAGAATGATATTGTTGAAAGGTGAAATCATACTCTTATGGATATGGTTAGGAGTATGATGAATTATTTCTTTGTACTTAAGTCAATATAGGGTGAAGCTCTTAGGATAGCTATTTACATCTTGAATAATGTTTCTTGTAATTTGGTTCCATCAACTCTATTTGAGTTATGGACTAGTAGGAAACCCAATCTAAGACATTTACATATTTGGGAGTGTCATATAGAGATAAGAGTAGTCAATCCACATGAAAGGAAATTAGATCCAAGAACTATTTCTGGATATTTTATTGGTTATCCAAAAAAATCCAAGGGATATATATTTTATTACCCTAATTATAGTACGAGGATAGTAGAATCCAATAATGCAAGATTCCTAGAAAATGACGAAATCAATGGGAGTGAAATATCAAAGGATCAATTTTGATATTTAGGAGATTCATGTTAATTCTCCCACATCATCTTCTATTTGAGAAATTATTGTTCCTCAAATCAATGAGAGAATTGATGAAGGTAAATAATAAAATAACATTAATGAATTCTCACATAACATTGATGTTGCCGCTAATGATCTTATAGAACAATTACAATTTGTAGCTTTGAGAATACCTCAAAGGAAAAGAAACCATGTCATTTCTGATGACTATATGGTAGGTATATCTACAAAAATCAGATTATAATATAGGAATAAAAAGAAACCCCTTATCGTTTTCACAAGTCATAGATGTTGAGTCTCGGATTTTGATGATGAAACTAATTGATTGTGTTTAGATGTTTAACTGCATTTTGAGTGATGCAGGTCTACTCGATCAGGATTAGACAGTTGACGTAGGAGGAATTGACGTTGCACCGGAGGAGATCACGTTAGGATATTGGACGGTAGAACGCTTCGGACGTCGGGCATCGGGCCAAGGAGAGCGGAATTGCACCAAGGATGTCGGGGTTGCGGAGGTCAACCGCCGATTGGGCAACAACCCGCAAGAGTGGACGATGCACTGAAGAATCGGACGAAGCGCCAACCAATGACGTGCCGGGCAACAGAATGTCAATTTGCGTTGTAATAATTGTCTAGATCGGAGTAGAGTTTTGGCTTATGTGTGCAGGATTAACTACGATAACGATGAAGACATAAAGCGAAACAAAGTGCCGGAGTCAAGCGCGAAGGATTCGTTGGGAGTTCGAGAGTTCGACGGAAGTCCGAAGGTTCATCGGGAATGCTGTCGGAACTAGCCGAGAATGAGTAGGGAGCTTGCCGAAGGGTTTTTCGGAAGCTCGCAGAAAGGTTCGTCGGAAGTTCGCGGAGCTCACCGAGAAAGATCGTAGCTTGCCGAAGAAGCTCGTCGAAACTCACCAAGATCAAATCGTGAAGTCTCGGAGCTTGTTGGGAGTCCGCAGAATGGTTTCCGAGAGTTTTTCGGAAGACCGCCAGAAGTTCGCCGGAAGAAGTCTTGACTTGCGGACTTTGTAATAGCTTAGGAAATGTCTTTAAATTCGTAGTTAGCATATTAATTAGGGTTAGGATTAGTTGTTAATCTTATAACGCAAGTAGGGGCCAATTGGGCCCGAGTTCGGACTGGTTTGGGCCAAGTTAGGAGCCCAACCAGTGAGTTGAGAGAGCCAGGCGGTGGCACCGCCCAGCACCCGAGAGCCAAGCGGTGGCACCGCCGGTCTGGGCGGTGGCACCGCCCAGCACTCGAGAGCCAGGCGATGGCACCGCTGGATTGGGCGGTGGCACCGCCCAATACACTGTCAGTGTCACAACTGACAGGCGGTGGCATCGCCACTGATAGGCGGTGGCACTGCTAGCTTCGGGAACCGAAGAGAATTCAAATTTTGGAGCCCAAATTTGAATCCTCTTGAGGCCTATAAATACCCCTCTATTCTCAGCTGAGATAACAACCTTTTGTGAAGCTAGAAGTTGAGAAAATCTTTAGGAAAAGTCTTGTTTTCAATAGCTTGAGTGTTCACCTCTTTTCTTTTCATTGAAATCTTTGTAAAAGGGTGAACTACTTGTAAGAGGTTGTAAGAGGGGTGTAAGAAGGAGGTTGATCTTCGCCTAGTAAAGGAAGATCGTTAGTGGATGCCGGTGGCCTCGACGGAAGAGGAATCAGAGGAGTGGATGTAGGTCACGATTGACCGAACCACTATAAACTACCGTCTTCTCTGGTTTGCATTTACTTCCTGCTATTACCTTACTGCAAACCCCTTCAATAGCTTACTGCCTTCAATACTTTTCCCTACGCTTTCAATCTAACCATATTTCCGGAATCGGTTTTCAACATACAAAGAAATTTCAGAAATCGACGTAGTTTTTACCACTGCACTAATTCAACCCCCCCTCTTAGTGCCGCTCCGATCCTAACAATAGAAAGTAATGATTTTGAAAAATGGTATGATGCAATGAAATAAAAGTTAAAATCAATGGTCCAGAATGGTGTTTGGGAACTCATTGAATTACCCAATAATTGTAAAAGAGTCGACTGTAAATGAATCTTTAAGATAAAATGTGACTCAATGGATAATATCGAATGATATAAAACCAGACTTGTGGTCAAAGGTTTTTCTCAGAACGAAGACATCAACTACAACGAGACTCTTTTTCCTATTTCTAAAAAGAACTCATTGAGAAACGTCATGACATTAGTAGCTCATTATGATATTGAGTTACATCAGATAGATATGAAAACAACATTTCTGAATGAGGATCTAGATGAGAAAATTTATATGAAACAATATAAAGAATTCATAGAAAGGGGAAAAGAAAGTTGAGCTTGTAAACTTAAGAAATCTATTTATGGCCTTAAATAAGTATCAAGCTTCCAAACAATGGTATATAAAGTTTCATGATACCATTATTTAAGGAAAATACTGTTGATCATGTATATATCTAAAGGTAAGTGGGAGCAAGTTTATTATATTAGTCTTATATATGGATGATATTTTACTTGCCGATGGTAATTTTGGTTTATTGCATGAAACCAAGATATTTCTCAACAAGAATTTTAAGATTGTTGATATGAATGAGGTAGTCTATATTATTGGCATTGAGATATTCAGGGATATATCTTAATAATTTTAGGATTATCTTAAAAAGAATATATTAATCGTATTTTGAAGAGATTTAATATGCAGCTTTGCTCAGCCAATAATACACCTATTACTAGAGGTGAAAAATTTAGCCAAAACCAATGCCCAAAAAATGACTTAGAAAAGAATCAAATAAAGAATATTCCTTATAAGTGCATAGTTAGAAGCCTATTATATGGTCAAACATGTAATCGGTTTTATAGTTGCAATGCTAGGTAGATATCAAAACAACCCAATAATGAAATATTAGAAAGTTGTAAAGAAAGTAATGAGATATCTATAGGGGACGAAAGATTATATACTCATATACAAGAGATCAGATTAGCTTGAAGTGATGGGATATTTAAATATTAATTTTGTAAATTGTCTCCATAGTAAGAACTCCACTTCAGGATTTGTATTCATGTTAGCTAAAGGAGCAATTTATTAGAAAAGTACAAAGTAATCGCTTATTGCATAATCAACAATAGAAGCTGAATTTGTGGCATGCTTTGAGGCCACAAATCAAGTTCTATAGCTGCGAAATTTCATCTCAGGATTTGGTGTGGTTGACTTAATTGTCAAGCCACTAAAGATATTTTGTGACAATACTGCAGTAGTTTTATTCTCTAGAGATGGCAAGTACTTTAGTGGCTCCAAGCATATCGAGATAAAGTACTTGGTGGTTAGAGAAAGAGTCTAGAAACAACAAGTGTCAATTGAGAACTTAGCACCACTATGATGATTACTATTCTATTTACCAAAGTTTTACAGTGTAAAATATTTAAAGAACATGTTCTTAGAATAGGGCTTGTGAGTAAGTCATAAAATATATAGTGATGTATATTTAGGTGGATATTATTATTGAAATTATTTTACTTAATTAAAGTTCTTTATTTCTGCTATCTTATTTATATTTATGTTTATACATATTATAGTTGAATGTAATAACATGATTGTCTTGACAAGATAAATTACAAGGGACATTATGGATAATATTAGGAAAGACTAATAATGTTGTAGTACATAGAAGAGAGTATGATATTGATGAAATATAATTGCTATGATTCACATTGATAGTTAGACTTAATGTAGTATTATTATGTTTATTGGACTTATTGGCTTGTTTTTAAAATTCATGGCCATATATAAAATACTTTTCAAAATTTTTTGGAATCCAATTCAGTAAAATTGTTTTCAAACAAATTTTGTTTTATTTATTTTAATTTTAAATATCATTTATATCTTATCGATTAATAGACTTTGTGGGAAAATGTTAAATTTTGTGGCCCTATATAATTGGATAAGATATATAATGGAATTAATTGGATTCTGATGATAAATATTGGCCAATAGAAAAGAAGTACATTTAAAATAGGATTCGTTAGGGGATGCTCTTGATAGGAGGAACTTTCCTAATAATTTATCCTAGACCCTTTGCTCTTGCTTATAAATAGTTAGATTCTCTAGGGACTGGATGATCGATGTTACACATCTTATAGAGGACACAGTTAAGAGATTATAATATCTCCCTTAACCTTCCTGAACCATCAATTTAAGTGATCCTGTGAAAGTATAGGAAGAAAGGAGAAGGAGAGTCTAGTTCTCCTTGCAAATAACAATTTTAGATCTAAAGAGTATATTATAGATTTTATGCTTACATTTTAGAGTTAGTTATCAAGGGTTCGGTATTTGTCGATTTTGTGAAGTAGTTAGTAAAAAATTTTGCTTTGTCCCAATGCTGGAGCGAGAGGATCTAAAATATCCATCCATAATTAAATGAAAGGTCAAGCTAAAACCATTGTAGCGATATATGACATTTGTCACGGTATTGTACATATATTAGCATATCCTTTCGAGGTGTTAGCTAATATTGCAGGATCTTATAAGCGAGAGATCTTATAAGTCCCCTCATAAACTTCAAATGGGATTTGGACAACCTCCTCTAGATGTAGGCACCATAGATATGGTTAAGATCAATATCTCTTATAGGTAACCCCATTAATGAGTTAGAACCAAGCTCTTTTTGGCTTCTAGGGATCATTCGAGAGGGATTTGGTGTGGAGGTAGCAAATGTAGTTGATGTGACTCACTTGGTATTAATACTCCTTTGCTTTAAGGTTTCGACAATTGTCTTAGGAAGAAATGGGGAGAACCCCTAACCCCCATGTCAATTTTAAAAGTGCATCCATCTTTCTATTTTTAGTACTTGCTTAATATATGAGAATGCAAGATCAAATATCAGTTGCTTATCCTTAATTAGGCATTTTGTCATTACAATAGCATTAGGCATTATTCACTTGAAAGAATAGATGAAGCTTCATAAAGGTTAGAATAATAGACTCATCTTTATATTCTATTTCTTCTCAGATTAGTATCAAACTCATAATTGAAGGAGTTTTTTCCAAAAAAAAGATTTTATTGCTAAAATTGATAGGAAACGATCTCATCCATTAAAGCAAATCAAAAGATCCAAATCCAAATGATAAAAATTCCTCCAAATACTAGAGAATTTGTTGGCTCTAGCATGAGTGACTAACCATTTAGTTATGTGATTTTCTTCACAGAATATATGTGAGATCTTACAATCATCCATAATAGATATTAAATGTAAAATATCCTTAATAATACACAATCGAAGGTGATAAGTTCCTTTTTTAGGTTAAGAACTTAAAAGTTGGAAATATGAAGCAAGATATTCTTTCAACTTCTTGAGGTGGCCTAACATTATTCAGTCAAAATTCTTTCGACTACTTCAATATCTAAAAGAAATGAAGACACTTATGTAGGAATCTGACTCATGATTGTTATTCTGTTAGTCAATTGTTAGACTTCATTGATCAGTGTAGGAGGGTTTATGTCTAGAATTGCCTTGACGTTCTCTAGTTGATGTATATTCCCTTTTGATGGACCATGAATATGAAGAATCTTCCTGAGCCAAATGCCAAAAGTATACTATGATGGATTCAGCTAATACTTTTTAATCACAGTAAAAATTTTCTCTAAATCAACTATGTAGCTATTGGAGGTTTAGCTTTTCATAAGCATGTCATCCTTATATGCCTTCATGCTCATGCTTACTTGATGTTTAAGCAACTTATTGACTATTCTTTAGTTTAAATGACATGGCTTTATACTAATATAGCCCTTTATCGATGATGAATGAGGTATACTCCTCACTTTTGATGTTATCTTCATATGATTGTACCCTAAAAATGCATCGGTCAATAATTTGTGATCAGATATAGAATTGACCAACTAGTCGATCTAAGACAATAAAAAGCTATTCTTTGAATAAATTTTGTTATGATTAGTGTAATCAACACACATGCTCTATTTTTTAGTTTTTTAGTAAAAATAATATTAGTGAGATATTCAAGATAATGAGCCTTGTAGATAAAATCAACATCTAACAGTTTATATGCTTCTTCTATAATTGCTTATCATTGATTGGGAGTAAAATGCTGAGGCTTTTGTATTATTGATCTTCTTAACTAGAGCATTGACAATTCGAAGAGAAATAATCAGTGCATTGTCATGCTTGGGGTCAAGATGTTTATTGGATCTCCGTTCAATATCATTTAGCTTAAGCCTCTCTTACATAAGTTGGATGGCTGGTGTTGTTACTATTTCCACTAGAGCTCGATCCACCAACTATTATGTCCACTTGATGTTCAATAGTGCCATTGTAGATAAGGAGATTTGTTATTATTAGGTCATAATAATCGTCGATAATATATTTATGATCTTCATGCCAACAATAGTAGTTAGATTTATCCCTCCTTACAGATGAAGTACTCAATAATTAGGGTGCCTACAAGAGTTCATTCTCATTGATTTATAAGAACACATTAGTGTGGGATGTTTTCAAGGGAGTGAACTCTCAAAGAAGATTTCAATCACCTTATGGGGTAGAAGAGTGCTCATCCTTTATTATTTTTTCCCCTTGTGACTAATTCTTTTCGACGATCATGGACTTGATCATAATGTGTTGATCTCTTATTAACCCTAACATTCGAGACATTAATCTATTTCAAAAAGGTGTTCACGAATCTCTAAGGGAAGTGACTTCTAATTCCCTTAGTAACTTCTGCCCTAGTTCAAATGAGCAAGGAGGGAATGTATTTTCCTAAGGTTTTTCATATAGAAAGAGTGATTCTACAATGACATTTGGGGTTGGTATTAGTGGGGGTGCATATGGTGCATCTTGGGGATTGAGTCCCTGCCAAGTCCATTATACCAATTATAAAAATTTGAGATGATAGCTTGTATCATGTTTACCAATCTATGAATTCGCTAGGTTAGGCTATTGAAGGCTTCCGTAGGAACAATGATGGTGGGTTGGAGAGGATTCGATCGAGGTGTAAGCGATGAATGGTTTGTTGCTTGATCAAGACACTAGGTTCATGTATTTAAAAATATGTGTTAGTAATAGGTCTTGGATGTAAATTTAGATAAATTCAATCCTACTTGGTTAAGGTGAGAGTGTTCGACGTGATTCTTTTAAGACCTTCTTTTAACGTCAATATGTAAATCTAGATTTAAGTTATTCGACATAGAGAACGATTCAAATCCAACCATGGTCCTTTCATAAGCCCATCATAAGTGGATTGAGAATGCTAAATCACTGAATTATATTGGGGGTATGCTCAATAAAACCTATCTAATGCTAAGTTACCGAGTGATCTAAGAACTTTGGTTAAGTGCCAAATCTAGTGAAAGTCTATAGTCCTCATTATTGTTGATGTATCTAGGGTTTTTATAATACAGTCGATCAAGTAGATAAATATTAGGACAGTTATGCCTATTCCTTAATCATGAGTTCTTCGAATCTAAAAATCACATAACTTCAGTTACGTTGCCAGTGGACTGGGGCCCACATGCCATGTGTCATATTCCCCTATCAATAATAATTATTTATTATTTTATATAAAAAAGGACCAAACCGAATTTGACTTCGGTTTGTTAGGTCAGTTCGGTTCGCAGTTATGTTTCGAGACCGAGTCTGCTTAGTCCGGTCACTAAACACGTGCTATGTTCGGTGCTCTCTCCAATTCGAACGGACCGTCTCATGAATCGGTCCCGTAAGTGAGTAACGCGCCCCCTCTCTCTCTCTCTCTCGCGAAGGATTTTTGATCGATGGCGCCGGTACGGATGGAGTCGGTGCAGGCGGTGGTGGCGCACATCCAGGCGCTGTCGGGAAGCCACGAGGAGGTCGCCGACCTCCACTCCCTCCTTAAGCAATCGGAGGGCGCACTCCGCTCCCGGGCCGCTCGCCTCGGCCCATTCCTCCACCAGCTTGACCCCTCCGCCCACACTCTCGGTTACCTCTTCCTATTGTAAACACTGAGAGCCTCACCAATCCTCTCCATCAGTTTCTTGCGTTGCCGTTTGGTTGGTTGTTGCGCTACACGTCTGATTAAGATGTTTATTGGCTCAGTTTGGTCAAGCGGAAAGCACTGTTGTGTATCTTGAAGCATTACTGTAAATTCTTACTTGTTTATAAGGGCCTTGCCAGTGCGATACTTAATGGGATTATGAGTCGATTAGGCACACGGACTGTATCGAGAAATTTCTTCTTCTATCATTATATTTCATGCATGAGTTAATGCATCCTCCCACTTCAAAAAAAAAGAAAAAAAAAAGAGAATGATCTTCTTTGTCATAAAAATTTCTTGATTCTCATAGTCTATAAGATGTGGGAAGGGCCTCAAAGGATGTCAATGCCGCAAGAAAAGGTTGTGATGCGCTGAACAATATAAATGGAAGATGGAAAAAATTTAAAGGTTGTAGTGATTTTGATGGATGGATAATGCTAGATCATGATGATGTTTCAAAAGGGAGAGTTGTTGCAAGTGTTGATGGGTTACACTGTATGGTAATTTAGTTGGTTAAGTTTGCTAACTCTTTCAGTTGCTGTCATGGTTTAGTTTTAAATTGATTAATGTACTACCTTGAGTTTTGTGTTTGAGAGTTTATAAGATGGGTGCTTCAATTTATGACAACTGAATCAAATCATTTGTATCCCATCGTTTTCGTCTTTCCTGAGTTTGCCTAGTGCTGACATCCTCTTTCACTTGATGAAAAAGTTTATATTCACTGTTTGTCATGTTTGGCTTGACAGGGAGGCATACTCATCTAGGCCAATTTCAAGGGAGCAAGATGAAAAATTTCTTCCGTTTATAGCAGGATTTATTAACTCATGCTCAGCAGAACAGATACGTTTGGCACCTGAAAAATGTATGATTTGTGATGGTCTTATTGCCAGCCAGCTGATTGTTCTATTATTATTAGTTTTGGTGCTTTCTTCATTATAGATGGTTAGATATGTCTAATGCACAATTTATCTTTTGTATGCAGTTATTTCTGTTTGCAAGAGTTTTAAGGATCAGGTTATGCAACTTCAAGTTCCCATACAGGGAATAACTCCCTTGCGAACAGCTATTCGTAAACTTCAGACCTCCTCAGAGCAGTTGACAACTTTACATTCAGATTATCTTCTTCTCTGTTTGCTAGCAAAGTTCTATAAAGCTGGACTAAGTATTTTGGATGATGATATATTTGAGGTTGATCAGCCGAGGGACCACTTCCTCTATTGCTATTATGGGTCAGTGCCATATAATACTTGTGTTTATAGGCTATGTCTTTGTTTCTCAGTAAGTTCTGATAGTAAAAATGAATAAAGCTTAACTACTTGTTCTGGTTACTGACAGTTAGTTACATATTGCAGTCTGGATCAATGTTTGACTTACTAATTTCATAAGGAACATGATGGCCCGAAATTTTAATTAGAGGAAATGACTTCAGATCTCCATGTCACAATCTAAAATTAATAGATGTTGACTGTTAGTTAGCATCCTATCTATGGTGTAATGATACAAGTCATGCGAGGATGGTTTCATTGTATAATATATTCTCCTTTTTTCGTTAACTTGATTCTTCTCATGTTTGCTTTATAATTTAAACCCCAGAATTATACAGAACAACAATGATAAGCAGTAAACCAATTGTTTGGGTTTTAATTTGAGGAATTTGAGGAGAAAATTGAGATGATATCCTCATTATTTATTAATGAATTATTCAATTTTTAACCCCAAAATTAAGCTGTTTGCTATGTATTCTCTTTGTATCATATGTGTGTAAATACGGATACAGAACTTAGTAGCCTTTTAATATCCATATCCCAATCTGTAACCACTATTAAATGTGGATTCAAATACAGTTCTTCCAATATTTGATCTGTTTCGACTCCTACAAAAGACTGTTAGGTACTACCACAGGATATCCGTTGACGTGTGTCAGGTTGTTCTATACTTGAAAATTAGTGGCAGATTTGGCTTCTAACTGTTCTGGATGTTTTTTGCTCTCAGATTATTTCTTCAAGTTAACAGTAGTCCATACTGAAGTTTCCTTCTCATTATTCTAATTTAGGTGCATGGACATGTCATACAACAATAGTAATGAGTCATTATGCCCCACTATTTAGGGTCAGCTTTGTAGATATTCTTTGCCATTTGGCTATGTAATGCAATAACTTTAGTAATTCAAAGACCAATTATGTCTCTTTTTATTATTTCAATTCTTGTTAGGGCTACACTACCTTTCATTACACTATTGATTTTAATAAACTATAACAACAACAACAACAAAACCATAAGTCCCAACTATTTGGGGTTGGCTACATGGATCTTTTGCCACCATTGAGATATATAAAAGTCTGTATGTTTATTTAAGTTCAGAGTACTTAAATATGTATTTATAGTTTTTATTAAAGTCTTTCTATGTTTTTTCCCACCTCTCCTTGTACATTGACATTAATTATTTTACCTCTGCTAACTATCGTATTCGGAGGTCTCCTAAACATATGCCTATATCTTGTTAAATGATTCTCTTATCTTATCCTCAATCGAAGCGATACCTAGTTGTTCATAAATAAAAATATTTTTTTTCTTATATTTCCTGGTAACAACATACATTCATCTTGACATTCTCATTTCAGCAACATAAATTTTTTTATATATGTTGTTTATTAACTGCTCAACACTCATATTCATAGAGCATTGTTGGTCTCACAATTATCCAATATTTTTTTTTTTGAATCTCAAAGGTATTCGATGATCATATAAGATTCATGATGTCCCTCACCATTTTAACTATCTTATTTTTACTCTATGAATAATATCTTTATCGATTTCTCTATCTTGTTGAATAATTGATCCAAGATATCTAAAGCTTTACTTAAAGAGACTTCTTGTCCATCTAATTTAACTATATTCTCCTGGTTATTTTTAGAATCACTAAAATTATATTTTATATATTTAGTTTTTCTACTTAATCTAAAATCTTTAGTTTCTAAAGCTTGCCTCCATAGTTCAAGTTTAAAATTAATTTTATTTAGACTCTTGTCAACTAAGATAATATCATCAACAAATAACATATACCAGGGAGGTCTATCATGTTAGTGACTAGATCACAATATTTGTAGCTTTTTTATAAATAATATAGCTATCATGTAAATAACATAGCTTAAGTTGTAATTATGTAAGGGAGGTCCATCATGTAAGTAATATAGCTCAAGTCTATAATTAATTCAACATAGGCTCTTATCAACTAGGACAATATTATCATCAAATAACATACACTACTTAGGGAGGTCTATCATGTAACATATACCATTAATTGATCCTAATTAACTAACATTGCTTAATCACAATATTTGTAGCTTCTCTTTGAACATGTCCTTGTCCTCTTAGATGATTTTCTAATTTACTTTTATCGAGGCAACACCTAATTGTTCTTGAATTAAAAAACAATGATCGCGCAAAACCCTGATGATTCTCTCTATGTTAACAACACAACGTTTACTCTGAGTCTGGACAATGTCCTTATCAATCTATTCTTTTTTTTTGGAATAATAGATAAAGATTTTCTTGTCCATTTGTCATAACGGCAACCTCATTTCTTAGTATTTCTAAAAGTGTGTTTTTGACTATTTTAATTAATATTGTAATAGGGGAATGATAAATATTGGATTAAAGCGTTTTCGGAAAGCTTTGGAGTGTCTTCATAATGTATGTAGATGGTACACATAGCTTGATATTAAATTTTCTTATCCACAAGTTTTATGAGTGATATTCTTTTACCAGGTTGTTACTGCACCAATGGATGCTTTGAGTGTGATAGCTGTTGAAGCATACAAAAAGTACATTCTGGTTTCACTTATCCTTAATGGACAGGTGTGCTTGTAGTATTTCATGATTTTCCTGAGCTAGTGGTAGAAAGTTTCAGTGAGTTTGTCAAAATAATTTTCTGTGAATAGGCATATTAGATTAAACATGAGATTTCTAGATGGCTTTGCTCTTTAGCAGATCTTTCATGTTTATACTAGGATACTGTTGAATATGTTTTGTATATGATGGCCATCACTTGGTTTGTCTTTCAACTGTTTTAGTATCTGGAAGCAGCTGAAACCACTACATGTGGTTGAAGTGAATATTAAAGCGTGACGATTTTTGTTCTGCAACTGTGTATATGAAACTGGTATATAAAGAGTGTTTTTTTTTTTTCCTGTTTCTACATCATTCTCTTAGCTTTATGTCATAGAGTTCTCATCCGTGGAATAACATTTCTAAAACAAATACTATCACAAATGAAAGCTAAACTTGTAGAACTGGAACAAAAAGAAATTTGCTTCTATAACTTAAAGAAAAATTATTTTACTGATGTACGCATGGTTAAAGCAGATATACTAAGGTATTTTGGGTGTTTGCAAAATTGATCAACAGAAATTAATTGTGGTTTTTTTGTTGTCTTAGGGGAAGTCCTAGCTGGTTTTAGCAGATGAGATGAAAACTTTATTTTCAGTGATTTGATTCATCCATTGGAGAATTTGATTATTTTGTAAATATCAGTTGCGGACATGTGATTTATAATCGAATTTGCAGTTCTGCTACCTTCTTTAATACAAGAGGTCTTATATAGCTATTTCTAAATTTATATACACAGTTGTTAGGTCAGCCATGCTTTTTGAGTGTTGGATGCTTAGAACGCAACATGTATAAAGAGTTTGTATAATGTTGATGTTGATGTATGGAGTCGATAGAAAATATTAAAAAGAAAATGTTTTAATTCATAAATAATTAGGCCTAGTTCTAGAGGATAAAATAAGTGTAATTCATTTATGAAAATATGAACATATTTTAAGGAGACCTACATATATTGTGATTAGATGATGTGAGGACACATAGTATTGGTTGTGTGAGGAGAGTAAAAGAGGCTTAAGGGAACTTTATTTAAAACTACAGATAGAGATTTGAATGCTCTTGAGTTATCTTATGACATTGCCATGTCTGAAGCCTAATGACAGGAAAAGATATATATTATTCCAGATGGATGGAGCATTATGGTTTGGTGGTCTTGTTTCCATTTGTGTCTAAATTTACATCATTTTAGTTTTTTATTATTTTCTGCATAAAAAGGTTTTAGGTTGTAACAGTCAATTCTTGTGTTACATTAAGTAATAAGAGATCTGGATTCTCTTCTATATTTATTTGTTTTAAGATTGTTATTCGGCTATGAAGTATCTATTTTATTTTTCATTAGGTCAGTGCAAACTGTTATGAATATGCTACATATATGGACCATAACTTTCTGATAGAACAGATACTTAACTGGTTTTTTTTATCAAGATATCACAACCCATGAGGAAATATTGAGACACAGAATTCTTTAGAATTTTCATAGATGACAAGTGATGGTGCTAGGGCGCTAAAAATTAGAAGGGATATGATAGGGAAGAGGCTTGCTAAAGTCCTGTGAGTTCTTTTATTCCTCTTAGTCGGATTAATTGTTCATATTACAAATATGAATGTTTTGCTTCATTTTGCCTATGGTGGCAAAAGGCGCTGCTGAATTTAAACTAGTCTTAAGGTTACTCTGACAATTTAGAGTCAGAACACAATAGATGTGGCTATCTATAGTTACTTTTGTATGTGATTTTGAAGCGTGAAAGACGAGGAACAGATCTTTGAAGGTTCTTTTGTTACCATCCAAGAAATCAGCTACTAGGTTGAAGGTTAAGTTATGCTGGATTTTAAAATTTTATTTGCTATATTGTAAGTTATGCAGGATTTAAAAATTTTATTTGCTATATTGTCAAATCATTTAGTATATCTAGCTTCTACCAGTGTGTTGTGGAAGTATGTTTTTGCTCACTATGGTTCATCTGGCTTCCAGCCGTGACAGATGTCATAGGTTTCTAGACCTTCATTGTGTTCATTATAAGATGTTTCTTTAGAAAATGATTTTCTTTTACATTGTTTTGTTCTATGTTTCTCCAAAAGATTTCTAGCTTCTATGATGCTACAGTGTCCAATAATGTTAGTGCTTGACTTAACAACAATTAGTGTGTGATATCTATTAACTGTTTGATGTGATTTTTTTTCCAGTTTTTCAACCATTTGTTTTCCTTAAGTAGTACTTTGATCAACTTAATAAATGTTGATTAATTTATCATTTTTCTTGATGTGTCAAACTGTAACCACCCCTTTATGAGGCCAAGATTCCTAACACTTCTACTGCAACATATTGTTTATTGCTAGTTTGTCACTTAATTTTATTTGGCTTGGTTCCTTGTATGCTTATGTTTCACATGGCATTTTAGTTTTAGTTATGACATTTGTCAAAATATAACTGCTTAAATTTGTAAAGAAATATATTTCATTTTTGAATGTATGCAACTTGAAATAACGAGCTGGTCAATGCAATTCAACTTGCAATTCTTATATTTATTGTGCTTGGCTTTGTGCTTGCCCACATGTAGCAACTGAATGTCTTACCTACTTGTAGCTTTGTGTTCATAGTGATGTTTAATCCCTAAATATTTGTGAATTATTTTTGAATAATCACAGAGTGAGGTTTTCTATTTTTGATGTACATTAAATTGTGGAATGTTTGGACTTTGGACCTTGATTTATGTAAAATTTCCTGTCATATAATCTTGGAAATACGAGGTTGTAGATCCTGTATACTCGGTTATGACATTATGGAAACCTTCATAGTTCGTGCTAATGATTTAAAAAGTATTAGGCGCCAAGGTCCCAAAACGCCCGAGGCGCTAGGCGCTCGCCCGAGCGAAGCGAGGTGCTCTGAAATATTAAAATATAAAAAATATAATATAATTATTTAAATATAAATATAATATTAAATTAAAAATACTGTTAACAGTATATTACTTAAGTTAGAGGGGGAGAAAAAAATATTCTCTAAAATATTAAAATATAAAAAATATAATTATTTAATTAAAAATATGATATTAAATTACAAATATACTATTAACAATATATTACTTAAAGTTAGAGGGGGGAGAAAAAAATGTTAATGGTAATAGAGGGAGATAGTAGTAGCGGTGGATGATTAGTTTAAGATAGTTGCGGCAGCGTTGCGAATGATAGCAGCGACATCAAGGGAAGCTGCGGACAGTACTAGTGACAGTGGCGAAAGTTGCGAACAGTAGCAGCAGTGATGGAAGCTCCAAAGGGCGTTCGTCGATGGCGGAGGAACTTGTGGTCCTCTCCCTTGACAGTAGAAGGAAGGAAGCTACAGGGGCCGTCAGATTCATCCGTCGACAACAAAGGAAGGCTCAACAGTCCGCTGCGTCTACGGTGGAGGCAGCGGTAGAAAGCATCGGTAGTGGAGGCAGAAGCAGCGCTAGGGTTCCTCGGGGTGGCGCGAACGTGAAGCGTGGCTTTTTAGGTAAGAAACTATGAACCGAAGCAGACTTAAACTTGTTTGGTTTGCTTAATTGAGCTGGGCTGTCACAGACTTAGTTGGAAAATCTTAAGTCGTGAAGCTCCCTTGCGGCAATTGTCACGGACTTAGTTGGAGTTGCCTAAGTTGTGAAGCACCCTTGCGCTAACTTCTTGGACCTAGCTGGGATTGCCTAAGTCATGAGGCGCCCTTGCAATATATGCGTCCGCAAAGGGTCAGCCTAATTGCAACCACGTACAGGTCCCCGAAGGACCTATAAAATAGCAAGTTGATTAGTTTGAAAATGAGTGGCAGACAAGTCTTAATGTCTTGTAAAGAGAGAGGCTTTACAAGCAATTCAGTGAACACTTTAAGTGCAAGAGAGAAAAGAGAGGAAGGAGAAAAAAAGGACTTTTGAATGTTGAACGAACAGTTGCAAGTCCGTAAACAGTTACTCACCGAGTGTCGGGCACGAAGGCAAGTTCTTGTCAAGTTAACGTGTGAACTTGTAAAGATTGTTCAACGCTCGACACTACCAGGAAGCCCTATCCCCCCTTGTCACGGACTTAGCTAGAATTGCCTAAGTCGTGAGGCACCCTTGCAGCGTCACAAACTTAGCTAAAGTTGCCTAAGTCGTAAAGCACCCTTGCGCCAACTCTTCGGACTTAGCTGGGATTGCCTAAGTCATGAGGCACCCTTGCGATATATGCGTTCGTAAATGTTCAACCTAGTTGCAACCTCGTACAGGTCCTGAAGGACCTGTAAAATAGAAAGTTGATTTGATTGAAAATGAGTGACGGACAAGTCCCAACGTCTCGCGAAGAGGAAAGCTTTATAAGCAATTCAGCAAGCACCTTGAGTGTAAGAGAGAAAAGAGAGGAAGGAGAAAACAAGGACTTTAGAAGGTAGAACGAACAGTTGCAAGTCCACAAACAACTGCTCTCCGGGTGTGGGGCGTGAAGACAAGTTCCCGTTACGTTAACGTACGAACTTGTGAAGATTGTTCAACGCTCAACAATATACCGAAGCCCCATCCAGCCCTGTGCCACCAGTGGGGTTCCAGGGTGCTGAGATGGCTGATGTTTCATGTGCAGCTGCGGTGTGCAGAAAACAAGCCGTGGCACACGAAAACGGAGCCATTTTGAGGCAGTTCGGCCCGGTGCAGTGAGTGGTTGCACTGCAGCGCTGCGAACTACCGTTGCTTATATTTTCCAAACAAAAACACACAAAACCAAGGCAAAACATGCTACCATGTCTCTATACAAGCATGCAAAAGCGACGAACGGTTCGTTAAACGAAGTTGTTGCGGGTGCGCGACGATCGTTCGTGACATTCTCCCCTACTTAAACTGTCGACGCCCTCGTTGACGCTTGTTGGTAATTGTTGATGACTGCTTCTTCATGTCGTAGGGCGTCTTCGGGTTCCTAACTGGCTTCTGTTTGGGGAAGCTTTCCCACTTTACCAAGTACTCAGTCTGCTCAACTCCATTGAGTAACTTTATCTTATGATCCGCTAAAATGGTTTGGAGCTTTACCAACACCAAATCGCCGACTTTGAACTCCTGCGGTCGTCTTCCCAAGTCTGCCCACTTCTTCATCTTTTTGGCCGCCTTCTTCAAGTAAGCCCACGTAATATCTGCATTTCAGTACCATTCTTTTGCAAGTGATATGCTGACGGACTACTCCCAGTATACCCGATAGCCAAGGTGTGAGAAGTCGACGGTTGTTGTCTTGTAATGATCTCGAAAGGGTTCTTGTTGGATGTAGAGCTTCGCTGCAAGTTGTAGGAGAATTAGACTATGTCCATTAACTTCACCCAATCTCATTGGTTGGCACTCACATAGTGTTGAAGATATTGCTCAAGGAGTGAGTTTATCCTTTTAGTTTGGCTATCCGTCTGGGGGTGGAGGCTTGTGGAGAAGTATAACTTAGACCCCAACAATTTGAATAGCTCAGTCCAGAATCGTCCTAGGAACCGAGCGTCTTGATCACTGATGATATTATGCGGGACTCCCCAATACTTTACCACATTCTTCATCATTAGCTTGGCCGCCCCCTCTGCTGAATAGTGTAGGGGTGTAAAAATGAAAGTTGCATACTTTGAAAATCAATCGACCACCACGAGTATCGATCCGAGTCCCCCTACTACCACCAAGCTTGATATGAAGTTCAAGGAAATGCTCTCCCACGACCTTTCTGGTACGGGCAACGGCTCCAAAAGTCCCACCGGCTTCCGTTGCTCCACCTTGTCTTGTTGGTAAGTGAGGCACGTTTGAACATATTCCTCCACATCAGTTCCCATCTTCAGCCAATAGAAGGTTCTCTCCACGAGAGCCAAGGTTCTGTGAATACTCAGATGTCCAGCCCAGAGGGAATCGTGACACTCTTTTAAGAGTTCACGCCTCAAATTGTCCACTCGAGGAACATAAACCCTATTCCCTTTTGTGTAAACGAGTCCCTCTTAGACCTAAACTCGTCGTGCCTTGCCTTCTTTGATGAGGTGCATCAGAGTTACTGCTTGGGGATCACTATACAGTCCATCCCTAATCCTGGAAAGGAAGTTGGAGTGCAACTGACTTGTCTGGCCTCTGCCCTCCAACTGTATGGTATTTACTAGTTCCACTTTCTGGCTCAATGCATCGGCCACAACATTTGCTTTTCCGGACTTGTATTCCATTGCTATATCAAACTCAGCTAGGAAGTCCTGCCATCGTGCTTGCTTTGGGGAGAGTTTCTTTTAAGTTTAGAAATACTTCAAAGCGATGTTGTCTGTCCTCAGTACAAATCGCGATCTGAGAAGGTACTGCCGTCAAACTCGTAGACAGTGGACCACCACTATCATCTCCTTCTCATGCACCGGATACCGTCGCTCAGTCTCGTTGAGCTTGGGGCTCTCGTAGGCCACCAGGTGACCCTTCTGTATTAGTACTCCTTCGATAGCGAAGTCTGAAGCATCTGTATGGACTTCAAAGGGCTCCCCATAGTCCAGCAATTTAAGCACTAAATTAAGTACATTCTCACTTGGCTGCAACTCTTTGGTCTCATTCTAGAGCTCCTTTAACCCAATCTCTTCACACAAATTATCTGTTAGGACTCTAGCTAGGAGAGTCCTAATTGATTGGGGCATTCATGTAAAACCTACCTAAGCCGACCCTTATTAAAGAGGTGAAGAGGCCGGCTAGGGTTTGGAGGTTATTTCTTAAAGAAGAATTAGGAGTTCTAAAGGAATAGGAGTCTTGAGTAGGAGTCCTATTAGGAGTCTTGAGTAGAAGTCTTAATTGAGTAGGAGTCTTGAGTAAGAGTCCTATTAGGAGTTAGGGTTTAGAAACCCTATAAATAGTCATGTATTCCTACTCTTTTGATAAGCAATAGATGAATCTTTTCTGCAGCCTTTGAGCAGCAACTTGGAGGAAGGAACCCCTATAGAGTTCCAAGAGGCCGATCCCCTAAGGAGATCAACCCCAAGCTTAGAATCTGAAAGGGTTCTAACACTTGGTATCAGAGCAGCGTTCTTGGCGTCTTGCTGCCCTTTCCACAGCCATCCATCATCCCTCCACAGCCGCCCAAAGCAATTCCCATAATTGCTTAAAAGATCGTCACCAAATTCCGTTGTCATCTACACCATCGCAGATCATCTTTTGATCTCCCCGTGAATTGCAACAGGTTCTGGTTTCCTACCTTACTGCTGCTGCTGCAATTTAGTTATCTTTATTCGAAAATCTAAAAAAAAAAATTGTTCCTATATTGCTGCATAAACTTTTCGTCGCAAAGTTTTCATCTCTACGACGAAAGATACATTGCAGAATTTCAACCGCATAGCACAGTCTGTTTGATCTTGCTACTACGTTTTCTCTATCCAAATCTCTACGAAATTTTTATGACAGCTTTGACACTTCCTAATAGCAGATTTCTCTTTGGTTTTGTCAAAAAATTCCTAATATAAACCATTGATCTTTTACGTCTAATCTGCTATACTTAAAAATCTACACTATAAAATTTCAGCCGCATAGCATAGTTTGTTTGATCTTGCTATTGTGTTTTTTCTATCCAAATCTCTACAAAATTTTTATGATAGATTTGATACTTCCTAACAGTGGATTTCCTTTTGGTTTTATCAAAAAATTCTCAATATAAACTACTGGTCTTTTACGTCCAATCTACTACACTTCAAAATCTGTGCTGCAGAAAATTTCAGCCGCATATTGTTGCCTTAACTGATCTATTTATAATCTTTTTTGAACGAAATTTTTTCTACACTTTATAGATCATCTTGGCTTCCATCTAAGATTGATCTATTGAGGAATATATCTCTAAAAATAATTTTGTGTTGCTGCAAATTTTCATCACAAACCGTTGAAATTTTTCGACGAGAATTCTGCTATCGCAACTTACACTAATTTCCTTGCTATTATACTGCCAAAATTTTCTTGATTAAATTGGACATCCTTGCTGCCATATAAACTGAGATTTTGCTGCCAATTCCCTCCTCAAATCTCTCAAGTTTTTGATGGAAATTTCATCGAGAATCCGCTGTTTCTTCGATGATAATTCTGCTCTTACAAGATAACACAATTCTGTAGCAAACTTCCACCGATTTCTATCGAACCTTTGCTGCCATCTACCACAGATCTAAAACCTTCATCCATAGCCCTAAAACTCCACCAAACCACACCCTCAAACTGCACCCAAAACTGCCACAAAACAAGCCTAAACCGCAGCCTACATCCACCAATCCACCAACCCTTTCGACCATCACTTCTCTCAACCCATACTTGCCTTTAACCCGACAACAAAAGAGAGATCTAAACATCACAAATTTGGAGGCATATTCTATGGCATCTAGGGAGGCAATCAATGCTAAATTCGAAGCCTTAGAGGCGCGAATAGAGGATAAGATTCGGACTCTCTTTACCGAACTCAGTTTGGGCCGACCACTAAGCTCGAAGAAATCACATCAAGGAGAGAGCTCTAACCAATCGCACCAAGCCCGAAGAGATGACTTCCAAGAGAGGAGAGGTTCAATGACTGATCTCAACTATCCACGAATGAGGGTGGACTTCCCTAGATGGGAAGAAGGAGACTCGATTGGTTGGATCTCGCGCGCGGAGCGATATTTTCGGTATCATAAAACTGCGGATGCATCTATGGTAGAAATTGCAGCTATACATCTTGAAGGGGATGCCATACAATGGTTTCACTGGTTTAAATATACTCATGGAGTTCTCTCATGGCGACAGTTCAAAGAAGGACTATTGATCCGCTTCAGACAAACCGATTACGAGAACATTGACGAACAACTAGCAAAGATCCGACAAACCTCTACTATTCAGGAGTACCAAACAAGGTTTGAAAGGTTATCTAATCAAACTCGTGATTGGTCTCAAAAACAGCTATTGGGGACCTTCATTGAGGGCTTGAAGCCGGAGATCCGGGGAGAAGTTCAAGCACGACAACCGTACACGCTTAGAGGAGCGTTTGAACCATGAAGCTCAGAGGACTAGGATCGCTTCTCAACCTACAATGCAGAAGCCTTCAGCCCCCCCTACTATCAACCGAGTCCCTGCACCAAAAATGATGACAAGAGAAGAGCTTCAGGAGCGATCTACAGAGGAGTTATGTTGGCACCGCGATGAGCCGTGGAGCCGCGAGCATCGCTGTAGAAAAGGGAGGCTTCTTATGATTGAACCAGTAGAAGAAGAGGTCATTGAACATCCAGAAGAGAGCTTTGAACATAATGAAGAAGATGTAGAAGAAGAGCCACAACCAACCGACGTTACGGTACACGCATTAGCCGGCTACTCCAACCCGCAAATGATGAAAGTTGGAGGCCTTCGCAAACAACAACCGATCACTGTTCTCATTGACACGGGCAGTACTAATAACTTCTTAAACAGTAAGGTTGCTGCTCGGATGGCACTACATATAGAAGGTTGCAGCAAGTTCGATGTAAAGGTTGCTGACGGCAGAATCCTAAAGTGCGACCAAAGATGCCCGCAGGTGAAACTATTGCTGCAAGACCAAGAAATTATGACCAATTTCTTCCTCCTCCCTCTTGATGATCATGAGGCCATGCTCAGAATTGAATGGTTGATGACATTAGGTGATGTTTCCTGGAATTTTATGAAACTAATTTTGAGATTTTACAGCAAAGAGAAACAGGTGATTCTACACGGGAAACGTGGGGGCGACGTAATGATGATTTGCACACAACAAATGGAGAAGGTTTTGCATAAAGCATGCAGCGGCTTTTTGGTACAACTTGAGCAGCAAACTAAGGGAGAGCCAATAGAATTTGAAGATCCAAATCTACTTCCTTTGCTTGCTGAATTTTCAGATATATTTGACGAACCGCGCAACCTACCTCTTGCCCATCGACATGATCATTGTATACCGATTCTTCTGGGCAAATCTCCTGCAAATATTTGGCTATATCAACATTCATATCTGCAGAAGGATGAAATAGAAAGGATTATAAAAGAGATTCTCAAAACAGGAGTTATTCGACCAAGTTGCAGCCCCTACTCTTCATCAATGCTCTTCGTACGAAAGAAGGACGAAACATGGCGAATGTGCGTTGATTACCGAACCCTCAACGGAATAACCGTTAAGGATAAATATCCTATTCCAATAGCAGATGAATTGCTAAATGAAAGGGAGCACAAATCTTCACAAAGCTGGACCTTCGATCCGGGTATCATTAAATATGAGGGTGCAAAGAAGATATACCGAAAACTACCTTTTGAACACACAACGGCCACTACAAATTTTTGCTTTCTTCACCAGAAGGTGGAATATCTTGGGCATATCATATCAGAGGAATGTGTGATAGTGGACCCCTCTAAAATTGGAGCAATGCAAAACTGGCTGACCTCGAGGAACATAAAATTGCTACGTGGGTTTCTCAGTTTAATAGACTACAATCGCAAGTTCATGAAAAACTATGGAAAGATCAGTGCACCACTTATTCCCTTACTGAAAAAAGATATCTTCCAATGGATGGACAAAGCCTCCGCTGCCTTCAACAAACTTATGGCAGCCATGACGACGACGCCGGTGCTAGCACTACCAAATTTCAACCGACCCTTCATTATTGAGGTCGATGCATTTGGAATCGGAATTGGAGCCATTCTCATGCAAGATTGTCGACTACTCACATACACTAGTAAGGCATTATCTCCCTTCCATCAAAATATATCAACATATGACAAGGAGATGCTTGCCATTGTGCGCGCAGCAACAAGGTGGAGACCCTACTTGATCGGTCGACGATTTCAAATTAAAACTAACCATAAAAGCCTCAAGTACTTTTTGGAGCAAAAGATATCATCCCCTGAGCAGCAAAAATGGGTAACAAAACTTCTTGGATTTGATTATGAAATAACTTACAAAAAGGGGAAAGAGAATGTTGTTGCAGATGCGCTTTCACAACTACCTGAGCAAGCTGAATTTTCGATCGTTTCACTTTCGACTAGCAACTTCCTTGAGGA
Organism: Musa balbisiana; assembly: GCA_004837865.1. Classification (NCBI taxonomy): domain Eukaryota; kingdom Viridiplantae; phylum Streptophyta; class Magnoliopsida; order Zingiberales; family Musaceae; genus Musa; species Musa balbisiana. The sequence continues at coordinate 16,107,998 of CM017189.1, forward strand.
TATTAAGATGGAATGGCAAGAAGATCCAGAGACTAGTAAGATTATAAAAAAATTGGAGGAAGCACTAAACTCCGTGGCTCATTACAATTGGGACTCAAAAGAATTACACTATAAGGGACGCATTGTGCTTGTGCCAAATTCTACTTGCATCTTCACAAGCAGATTTTGGACAGAGTTATTCCATATGCAGGGCGCTAAATTGAAAAGGAGTATGATGTATCACCCACAAACCGATGGCCAGACGGAAGTGATAAACAGGTGCTTGGAGACAGCCCAAAGCCACCCACCGAATATGACTACCCAAAGAGAACTCCAGACCCAGTTGAGTGTCATTATTAATCGACGGATCGTGACTCGACGACGACGACCCATTACTGAAGTGCTAATACAATGGGTGAACTTACTAGTAGAAGGTGTCACTTGAGAGAACTATGACTACTTGAAGATCAAATTCACAGAATTCATGGATTGTTAGCCTTGAGGACAAGGCTGATTTGAAGAGGGCGGGTCTGTTAGGACTCTAGCTAGGAGAGTCCTAATTGATTGGGGCATTCATGTAAAACCTACCTAAGCCGACCCTTATTAAAGAGGTGAAGAGGCCGGCTAGGGTTTGGAGGTTATTTCTTAAAGAAGAATTAGGAGTTCTAAAGGAATAGGAGTCTTGAGTAGGAGTCCTATTAGGAGTCTTGAGTAGAAGTCTTAATTGAGTAGGAGTCTTGAGTAAGAGTCCTATTAGGAGTTAGGGTTTAGAAACCCTATAAATAGTCATGTATTCCTACTCTTTTGATAAGCAATAGATGAATCTTTTCTGCAGCCTTTGAGCAGCAACTTGGAGGAAGGAACCCCTATAGAGTTCCAAGAGGCCGATCTCCTAAGGAGATCAACCCCAAGCTTAGAATCTGAAAGGGTTCTAACATTGTCTCTCAATTAAATATATTCTTGAAAATAGACCAGGTTATCCTCTCTCGCACAAGGGGTAAGTATGCTTGCATCTGTGTGCTTCTAGACCTTTCTCAACTAGTACTTCAGGGCATTTGGATTCAAATTAGGGATTTTTAATTTTTTTCAAACAATTACATTTGAAAATATTCTCAATATTTACTTTCAATGTGGCAAAGTGGGCCATAGAACCCACTCATCCCCTCGACCTTCCTTGCTATTCCTATCGAAACATAAGTTTTTCGATCAAGACAATGAAGGCTAGGAATGATCTTCTCTACAAACCTCGAGTTCAGGTTCAAAGATATACTAAACCCAAGCCCGTTAAGACCAACCTACATCTTTAAGGCACAGGTAAAAATATCTCATTCGACCCACTAAGTCTCACCCTCTTGATCTGGTTCAGTTTATTCGTACCCATCTTGTATTCGACCCAAGCCTTGGTCAGGAGGTGACCCAAGTCTCATCACTTGTTTCTAATGTAGTGTCCTCTTCGATGAAGGTTCTTAATGCAGTAACTCATTTGTTGCCTTGTTTGCCACTCCTTTGCCAATGTCTGCCATTATATTATTGGTGAGCTCAAAGGCCATTAAGGGTCAAGCTGGCAAGTTAATGTCGTCACTCTCTCAAGCCTCTTAGTGTGTCATATATGCTTAGGAGTGGCACACATTTTGAACATAGAATCGACTCTAATCGTTCACCTATTTTAACTTTAATTAGACACAATAAAACTTTCTAAAACCCATCACTTTTTCTATTTTGAAAATTTTTTGGATCGAGAATAAAAACATTCACAATTTACTTTCCAGATTCGTCTCTCTCTCTAACCCCAATTACTTAGACCCAATGATTTTACTCTATGATCACCTATCCACTCTCAGCTCCTTTCTCCTAGTGGAAAAGATTCTATATCCCTAACCTTAAATTTGTCATTGAACATACCCTATCGATAACTTAGAAAGAGATCTTAGGATTTTATCTCTCTTATTGCTTCTGAAATATCTCGACTCATAGCCTTTTAAATAAAGCGTTCGCTCTTAATAAACAACCCCATTTGAAATAGTGGTCTGAAGCAAAAATATAATGGCTCGAGTAAAAAGAAAAGAATATCAAAATTTTTCATAATATGGCTTCTTATCGGCGTAAGAAGGATCAAAATTTATCCATTTAAATAAAGGATGACACTATCTACCATAGTACTGGGGGCATCATCTCATTTTCTCTCGTTGGTATATAAATTTTTGGGTCTCTTTCGATTGACTAGGCTTCCTAACTAGCCTATTCGCCTTACATTACTCAAATTATCTCCTAATATACATTCACATCTTATCAACAAAGTATGCCAACTTAAACTATCTTGTGTTAGATAGTTAACGTAGGAGATTCATGAGAGCCTCATGACATGCCTACTTGAATTATCTCATATATAGGTGTCAGATGTATGAGACACACGAGGGCATTAGTTTGGACTGATTTGAACTACCTATGTAGAGGTGTTAGACATAAGAGATGAATGAGAGCATGAGCATATCGACTTGAACCACCTATGTAGGTAGTGTCGAATGCAAGAGATACATAATAGTGTTCAAGTGGAGTTGCGCGCTTCGAATACTTAGCTATGAAGTGCCGATAGTAGTTGACAAAACCATGGAAGGATCTCAGCTCCGACACCTTTATTGGAGTTTGTCATTCCGCAACAGCTTGCCCCTTTGTTTTGTCCATCCAAATAGAACCATCACCGATTTGATGCCCCAAGAATAAGATCTCCGTCTAAGCAAAGTAGCACTTCTCCCTTTTTATGAACAAAGTGTTCTCCCTGAGAACCTTAAAAATTATTCGAAGGTGCTCGACATGCTCCTCGAGCGTTTGGCTGTAGACGATGATATCGTCCAAGTAGACAATCACAAACTTATCTAAATACTCTTTGAATAGTTGGTTCATAAGAGTGTAGAACGTGGCTGGAACGTTGGTTAAGCCGAAAGGCATCACTAAGAACTTAAACGCTCTATACCTGGTCACGCAAGTAGTCTTCACTTCGTCACCTTCAACAATGCGCACCTGCCAGTACTCTGACCGAAGGTCGAGTTTGGAGAAATACTTTGCTTTGCCCAATTGGTCGAACAAGTCCGTGATGAGCGGGATGTGATACTTATTCTTCATTGTCACCTTGTTGAGGGCTCGGTAGTCAACGCATAATCGGAGACTCCCATCTTGTTTCTTTTGGAAGAGAACTGGAGTTCCGAATGATGCTTTAGAACTGCGGATGAGACCACCGCTTAACAGTTCATCTAATTGATTTTTGAGTTCTGCCAACTCTGGAGGGGGCATACGGTATGGTGGTCTCGCTGGAGGCTTCACTCCTGGCTCCAGCTCGATATGATGATCTACGCCTCTACATGGCGGCAGAGTCTTCGGCAAGTCGAGTCGCATAACATATGTGAACTCCTTCAGAACGTTTGCCACCACAGCAGGTTCGTGAATGGCCTCCTCGTCGAGTGGCTCTAGCTTCACAGCAGCCACAAAGGTTAATTCTCCTTTTTGTACCCCTTTCTTCAATTGTAATGCCGATATTTGTTGGGGGTCCTTGGTTCCACTCTTAGAGACAGGAACCACATAGGGGTCGTTGCCTCCCATCAGATATAGGGAGTTCAGGAATGACATAAGCACCAACTTTGCTACGTGTATGAACTCCATTCCAAGAATTACTTAGAAGTCGTCCAGTAGCACTGCCATCATGTTGGTGCTTTCGCTCCATGTCTCGATCTTGATGAGGCCTCCCTTTGCCAACCCGGAGATCCGCTTGGCCTCCGAGTTCATCGCCTTCATCTGACTTGGGTTCTTCTCCAAGATCAGCCCAAGTCGCTTTGCTTCTCGATCGACAATGAAGTTGTGGGTAGCACCCGTGTCCACCATTGCACGGGTTGTTTGGCCATTGAGCTTAATGTTCACGTACATCAGCTCACTACTCCCTGCTTTATGTGACTTTATCTTTGTGTTCTCCCCACTTGACCCCGTAAAGCATTCAACAAACGCATTGCTCCCATCCGGGGTCCTTACGACTTCTTATCGTTGCTGCTAGATTCTGAACTATTCGAACTAAGAGCGACGACCTTGGCCTTGTCTGATTTGGGGGGGGTGGATTGAAGTTGTTAAAGCATCGAGTGCCTGTTTCTATGGGCACTCCCTCACTATATACGACCCTCCGAACAAGAAGCATCCGCTAGGTTTTGGGGCCTTGCCTTTTGAGCTTGGCCCTTTATGGGAACTCTTCTTCCTTTATTCTCCCCCGGGCTCCTTCCCTCGAGAATATTTTGGAGGGTGATTTCCTAAAGATTGTTTCCTTTTCCCCCAGTCCTCCGAGAAAATAAAGTCGATAAGCCTTTTTGTGGCCGCAATTGCCCTGATTACATCGGTGACATTCCTTCAATGTAATTTTTGTTGAGCCCATAGTTTTATACCATCGAGGAAGCTGAATAGCTTATCCTTCTCAGACATGTCCTGCATGTCCAGCATCAACGGAGAAAATTGCTTCACGTAGTCTCGGATGGAAGTACTTTGGCGGAGTTGCCTCAACTTCCTCCTTGCGACGAACTCTATGTTCTCGGGCAGGAACTGAGTTCTCAACTCCTGCTTTAAGTCCTCCCATGTGTCCACTCGACACCGACCTTGTTGGATCTCCTCCCAACAAGTTCGCCACCAAAGTTCTGCATCCCCGTTCAGATACATGGTTGCTATTGAAATGTTGGTATCTTCAGAATCAGGCCTTGTAGCTCGAAAGTACTGTTCCATGTCAAACAAGAAATTCTCGATCTCTTTTATGTCCCTAGCACCTCCATAGCAATGAGGCTCAAGTGCCCTTAAGTTTTATGGTGGCGCAACGCGGGTGTTGCTCCCTCCCGCATTTAGTGCCCTTGTGAGCGCTATTACTCTGGAAGTCAGTTCTGCCACGACTTCGTGCAAATGTTGCACGGAATCTTTGGTATCATCCGTTAGTTGATCGACTAGGGCCTCAACCTTATTAATTTGGGATTCAGCTTCTTCTTGTGAGCTCTCTACCCCAAAAAGCCTTCGTTGGCCTTGGTAGAGTTCCTCCAAGCTCACTTCAAAAACATCTAGGCAAGTTTCCGCTGCCATGAGTCTCTCATTATGGCTCTTTTTCTCGGTTGGTGCTCCAGATTGTGCCTCCTCTGCTCGCGGAGAGTAGCCAACTTCTCGCTCATCATGTTCGTTACCACGATCCTCTAGCGCAGCTCCACCAACATGAGAGCGAGTTTGCACTTGCAGCCCACCTGCGGCTACTTGGGGCAATGGTTCAGCTTACCTCGCCTTGCTCGATTCGCCACGATGCTTGGCCATAGCGAGATTGTAAAGTTTATTCGCTGCTTGCTCGAATTTCTTGCCCGCTCTGATACCACAATGTCATGGACTTGACTTAGCTGGAATTGCCTAAGTCGTGAGGCACCCTTACGACAAAGTCACGAACTTAGCTGAAGTTCACGAACTTAGCTGAAGTTGCCTAAGTCGTGAGGCACCCTTACGACAAAGTCACGAACTTAGCTGAAGTTGCCTAAGTCGTGAGGCACCCTTACGACAAAGTCACGAACTTAGCTGAAGTTGCCTAAGTCGTGAGGCACCCTTACGACAAAGTCACGAACTTAGCTGAAGTTGCCTAAGTCGTGAGGCACCCTTACGACAAAGTCACGAACTTAGCTGAAGTTGCCTAAGTCGTGAGGCACCCTTACGACAAAGTCACGAACTTAGCTGAAGTTGCCTAAGTCGTGAGGCACCCTTACGACAAAGTCACGAACTTAGCTGAAGTTGCCTAAGTCGTGAGGCACCCTTACGACAAAGTCACGAACTTAGCTGAAGTTGCCTAAGTCGTGAGGCACCCTTACGACAAAGTCACGAACTTAGCTGAAGTTGCCTAAGTCGTGAGGCACCCTTACGACAAAGTCACGAACTTAGCTGAAGTTGCCTAAGTCGTGAGGCACCCTTACGACAAAGTCACGAACTTAGCTGAAGTTGCCTAAGTCGTGAGGCACCCTTACGACAAAGTCACGAACTTAGCTGAAGTTGCCTAAGTCGTGAGGCACCCTTACGACAAAGTCACGAACTTAGCTGAAGTTGCCTAAGTCGTGAGGCACCCTTACGACAAAGTCACGAACTTAGCTGAAGTTGCCTAAGTCGTGAGGCACCCTTACGACAAAGTCACGAACTTAGCTGAAGTTGCCTAAGTCGTGAGGCACCCTTACGACAAAGTCACGAACTTAGCTGAAGTTGCCTAAGTCGTGAGGCACCCTTACGACAAAGTCACGAACTTAGCTGAAGTTGCCTAAGTCGTGAGGCACCCTTACGACAAAGTCACGAACTTAGCTGAAGTTGCCTAAGTCGTGAGGCACCCTTACGACAAAGTCACGAACTTAGCTGAAGTTGCCTAAGTCGTGAGGCACCCTTACGACAAAGTCACGAACTTAGCTGAAGTTGCCTAAGTCGTGAGGCACCCTTACGACAAAGTCACGAACTTAGCTGAAGTTGCCTAAGTCGTGAGGCACCCTTACGACAAAGTCACGAACTTAGCTGAAGTTGCCTAAGTCGTGAGGCACCCTTACGACAAAGTCACGAACTTAGCTGAAGTTGCCTAAGTCGTGAGGCACCCTTACGACAAAGTCACGAACTTAGCTGAAGTTGCCTAAGTCGTGAGGCACCCTTACGACAAAGTCACGAACTTAGCTGAAGTTGCCTAAGTCGTGAGGCACCCTTACGACAAAGTCACGAACTTAGCTGAAGTTGCCTAAGTCGTGAGGCACCCTTACGACAAAGTCACGAACTTAGCTGAAGTTGCCTAAGTCGTGAGGCACCCTTACGACAAAGTCACGAACTTAGCTGAAGTTGCCTAAGTCGTGAGGCACCCTTACGACAAAGTCACGAACTTAGCTGAAGTTGCCTAAGTCGTGAGGCACCCTTACGACAAAGTCACGAACTTAGCTGAAGTTGGTCGTGAAGCACCCTTGCGCCAACTCCTCAGACTAACTGGATTGCCTAAGTCGTGAGACGCCCTTGCAACATATGCGTCCGCAAAGGTTCAGCCTAATTGTAACCTCATTCAGGTCCCGAAGGACCTGTAAAATAGAAAGTTAATTAGATTAAAACGAGCGACGAATAAGTCCACCGTCTCGCAAGCTGAAGTTGCCTAAGTCGTGAGGCACCCTTACGACAAAGTCACGAACTTAGCTGAAGTTGCCTAAGTCGTGAGGCACCCTTACGACAAAGTCACGAACTTAGCTGAAGTTGCCTAAGTCGTGAGGCACCCTTACGACAAAGTCACGAACTTAGCTGAAGTTGCCTAAGTCGTGAGGCACCCTTACGACAAAGTCACGAACTTAGCTGAAGTTGCCTAAGTCGTGAGGCACCCTTACGACAAAGTCACGAACTTAGCTGAAGTTGCCTAAGTCGTGAGGCACCCTTACGACAAAGTCACGAACTTAGCTGAAGTTGCCTAAGTCGTGAGGCACCCTTACGACAAAGTCACGAACTTAGCTGAAGTTGCCTAAGTCGTGAGGCACCCTTACGACAAAGTCACGAACTTAGCTGAAGTTGCCTAAGTCGTGAGGCACCCTTACGACAAAGTCACGAACTTAGCTGAAGTTGCCTAAGTCGTGAGGCACCCTTACGACAAAGTGCGACGAGCGATTGCACTGCAGCGCTGCGAACTATCGTGCTTACATTTTCCAAGCGAAACCACACAAAACCAAGGCAAAACATGCTGCCATGTCTCTGTACAAGCATGCAAAAGCGACGAACGATTCGTTGCACGAAGTTGTTGTGGGTGCACGATGACCGTTCATGACACCTTGGTGCCATTCGGGGGGTTCCAGGGTGCTGAGATGGTTGACGTTTCGCATGCAGTTGCGGTTTGCAGAAAATAGGCCGTGACACACGAAAACGGCGAGCGGTTTTGCTCGACACGACGAGCGGTTTTGCTCGACACGGCGAGCGGTCACACTGGAATGCTACAACCTGTTCGAACTTACATTTTTACAAACAAAAACACACAAAACTAAGGCAAAACATGATGCTAAGCGTCTGTACAAGTATGCAAAAGTGACGAATGGTTCATTGAATGAAGTTGTTGCAGGTGCGCGACGATCGTTCATGACATTCTCCCCCACTTAAACTGTCGACGCCTTCATTGATGTTAGTTGGTAGGCTTTAATGGCTGCTTCTTCATGTCGTAGGGCATCTTTAGGCTCCCAACTGGTTTCGGTTCGGGGAAGCTTTCGCCACTTCACCAAGTACTTGGTCTGCTCAGCTCCGCCGGGTAGCTTCGTCTTGCGATTCGCTAAAATGGTTTCAACTCGCTTCTCAAAGGAGGCTCTGGTGAGGGGTAGCCGAGTTGGAATACTTGGGGAAGCATCTTGTGGATTTGAGTGGTAGGCTTTTAAGTTGTTGGCGTGAAAAATATTATGAATTTTTGAGCCACGTCGGCTGCTGCAACTTGTAGGAGATATTGTCCACCCTACTGATAATTGAGAAGAGCCCTTCATACTTGCGTATCAATCCTTTGTGCACTTTGTGCCTAAAGAACTAAAGTGATGCTGGTTGGAGCTTTACCAACACTAAATCATCGATTTTGAACTCCTGTAGTTGCCTTCCCAAGTTTGCCCACTTCATCTTTTTGGCCACCTTCTCTAAGTAAGCCCGCGCAATGTCTGTATTTCGGTGTCATTCTTTTGCAAAGTGATATACTGACGGACTACTCTTAGTATAATCGATAGCTAAGGTATGAGGAGTCCACGACCGTTGTCCTATAATGATCTCGAAGGGGCTCTTATTGGTTGCAAAGCTCCGCTGCAAGTTGTAAGAGAATTGGGCTATGTCCAATAGCTTCACCTAATCTCGTTGGTTGGCACTTACGTAGTGCCGAAGGTATTGCTCAAGGAGCGAGTTATCCTTTCAGTTTGGCCATCCGTCCAAGGGTGGCTTGTGGAGAAGTATAACTTAGACCCTAGTAATTTGAATAGCTCAGTCCAGAATCGTCCCAAGAACCAAGCATCTCGATCACTGATGATATTGTGCGGGACTCCCTAATACTTCACTATATTCTTCATCATCAACTTAGCCGCCTCCTCTACTGAATAGTGTAGGGGTGCATCAATGAATGTTGCATACTTCGAAAACCGATCGACCACCACGAGTATCAATCCGAGTCCTCCTATTGTCGATAAGCTTGATATGAAGTCCAAGGAAATGCTCTCCCATGACCTTTTTGGTACGAGCAACAACTCCAAAAGTCCCATCGGCTTTCGTTGCTCCACCTTATCTTGTTGGCAAGTAAAGCACATTCGAACATATTTCTCCACATCAATCCCCATCTTCAGCCAATAGAAGGCCCTCCCCACGAGAGCCAATGTTCGGTAAATGCCCGAATGTCCAGCCCAAAGGGAATCGTAACACTCTCTTAAGAGTTCACGCTTCAAATTGTCCACTCGAGGAACATAAACCCTATGCCCTTTTGTGTAGACGAGTCCCTCCTGGATCCAAAATCGTCGTGCCTTGCCTTCTTTGATTAGTTGTATCAGGGTTACTGCTTGAGGATCACTGTACAGTCCATCCCTGATCTTAGAAAGGAAGTTAGAGTGCAATTGACTTGCTTGGCCTTTGCCTCCAACTGCATGACATTCACTCGCTCTACTTTTCGGCTCAATGTATCAGCCACGACATTTGCTCATCTGGGCTTACACTCCATTGCCATATCAAACTCAGCTAGGAAGTTCTGCTATCCTGCTTGCTTTGAGGAGAGTTTCTTTTGAGTTTGGAAGTAACTCAAAGCGATATTGTCCGTCCTCAGCACAAATCGCGATCTAAGAAGGTAGTATCACCAAACTCGTAGACAGTGGACCACTGCTGTCATCTCTTTCTTGTGCACCAGATACCGTCACTTGGTCTCGTTGAGCTTGCAACTCTTGTAGGCCACTGGGTGACTCTCTTGCATGAGTACTCTCCCATTAGCGAAGTCTGAAGCATCTGTATGGACTTTGAAGGGCTTCCCATAGTTCGACAATTTAAGTACCGGTTCTTCCAACACAGTAGCCGTTAGACCTTAGAATGTCGCTTCACATTTTTCAGACCATCTCCAAGGCTGCTCCTTCAACAACTCTGTTAGTGGAGCTACGCGCTTTGAATACCCAGCTATGAAGTACTGATAGTAGTTGACGAAACCAAGGAAGGATCTTAGCTCCGACACCTTATTTGGAGTTCGCCATTCTGCAACAACTTGCACATTTGATTTGTCCATCCAAATGGAACCATAACCGATTCGATGCCCAAGAATAAGATCTCCGTTTGAGCAAAGTAGCACTTCTCCCTTTTCACGAACAAAGTGTTCTCCCTGAGAATCTTGAAAATTGTCCGAAGGTGCTCGACATGCTCCTCGAGCATTTGGTTATAGATGACGATATCGTCCAAATAAATGACCACAAACTTGTCCAAATACTCCTTAAATAGTTAGTTCATAAGAGTGTGGAATGTGGTCGGAACGTTGGTTAAGCCGAAAGTCATCACCAAAAACTCAAACGCTCTATACCTGGTCACATAGGTAGTCTTCGCTTCGTCATCTTCAGCGATGCTCACCTGTTAGTACCCCGATCAAAGGTCGAGTTTGGAGAAATACTTTGCTTTGCCTAGTTGGTCGAACAAGTCCACAATGAGCAAGATGGGATACTTGTTCTTCATTATCACCTTATTGAGGGCCCGATAGTCGACGTATAGTCGGAGGCTCCCATCTTGTTTCTTTTGGAAGAGAATTAGAGCTCCGAATGGTGCTTTGGAATTACGAATGAGACCACCGCATAGCAGTTCATCTAACTGCTTTCTGAGCTCTGCCAACTCTGGAGGAGACATGCAATATGGTGGTCTTGCTGGAGGCTTTACTCCTGATTCCAGCTCAATATGATGATCCACCCCTTTATATGGCGGTAGAGTTTTCGGCAACTTAGGTGAAATAACGTCTGTGAACTCCTTCAAAACGTTCGCCACCACAACAGGTTCGTGAATGGCCTCCCCGTCGAGTGGCTCTAGCTTCACAGTAACCACAAAGGTTAATTCTCCTTTTCGTACTTCTTTCTTCAATTGTAATGCGGATATTTGTTAGGGGTCATTGATTCCTCTTTGAGAAACAAGAACCACACAGGGGTCGTCACTCCTATCAGACATATGGAGTTTAGGAATGACATTGACACTAACTTCGTTGCGTGCATGAACTCTATTCGGAGAATCACTTGGAAATTGTCCAGTGGCATCGCAATCATGTTTGTGCTCCCGTTCTATGTTCCAATCTTGATAGGGACTCCCTTTGCTAGCTTAGAGATCTGCTTGGCCTCCAAGTTCACCGCCTTCATCCGACTTGGGTTCTTCTCCAAGATTAGCCCAAGTCGCCTTGCTTCTTGGTCGGTAATAAAGTTATGGGTAGCACCCATGTCCACTATTGCACGGGTTGTTTGGCCATTGAGCTTGATGTTCACGTACATCAACTCGTTGCTTCCAGCTTTCTGTGGCTTTACCTTCGTGTTCTCCCCCACTTGACCTCGTAAAGCATTCAACGAACTTATTGCTCCCATCCGGGGTCCTTGCGACTCATCATCATTGCTGTTGGATTCTGAACTACTCGAACTAAGAGCGATGGCCTTACCCTTGTCTGATTTGGGAGGGTGGATTGAAGCTGTTAAGGCATTGGGTGTTTGTTTCTATGGGCACTCCCTCACCATGTGCGATCCTCCGCACAAGAAGCATCCTCCAGGTTTTGGGGCCTTGCCTTTTGAGCTTGGCCCTTTGTGGGAACTCTTCTTCCTCTGTTTGCCCCCGGACTCCTCTCGAAATATTTCGGTGGGCGATTTCCTGAAGGTTGTTTCTTTTTCCCCGAGAAACAAAGTTAGTGAGTCTTTTCGCGGCCGTAATTGCCCCAATCACATTAGTGACATTCCTTCGATGCAGTTCCTGTTGTGCTCACGGCTTTAGGCCATCGAGGAAGCTGAACAGCTTATCCTTTTCGGACATGTCCTATATATCCAGCATCAATGTGGAAAATTACTTTATGTAGTCCCGAATGGAAGTGCTTTGGCGGAGTTGTCTCAGCTTCCTTCTTGCAATGAACTTTGTTTTCTCGGGTAGGAACTGAGTTCTTAACTCTCGCTTCAAGTCCTCGCATGTGTCCACTCGACACCGACCTTGTTGGATCTCCTCCCAATGGGTTCGTCACCAAAGTTTTGCATCCCCATTCAGATACATGGTTGCCATCAAAACTTTGGTATCTTCAGAATCGAGCCTTGTAGGTCGAAAATACTACTCTATGTCAAATAAGAAATTCTCGAGCTCCTTTACGTCCTTGGCACCCCTGTAGCAATAAGGCTCAGGTGCCCTCAAGTTTTGTGGCGGCGCAACACGGGTGTTGCTCCCTCTCGCATTTAGTGCCCTTGTGAGCAATGTCACTCTGGAAGTGAGTTCTGTCACGACTTCGTGCAAATGTTGCATGGAGTCTTTGGTGTCTTCCGTCTGTCAATCAACTAGGGACTCAACCTTGTCGATTCGAGATTTAGCTTCTTCTTGCGAGCTCTTTACCCCAAGAAGCCTTCGTTGGCCTTGGTAGAGTTCCTCCAAGCTCGCTTCAAGAGCATCTAGGTGGGTTTTCGCCGCTATAAGTTTCTTCTTGTGGCTCTTTTTCCCGGTTGGCGCTCCAAATTGTGCCTCCTCCGCTCGCGGAGAGTAGCAAACTTCTCGTTCATCATGTTCGCTGTTACTCTCCTCCTGAGCGGCTCCAACAGCATGAGAGTGAGTTTGCACTTGCAGCCCACCTGCGGCTGCTTGGGGCAATGGTCCGACTTGCCATGTCTTGCTCGATTCGCCATGATTCTTTGCCATGGCAAGATTATGAGTTTCTTCGTTGCTTGCTCGAATTGCTTGCCCGCTCTGATACCACAATGTCACGGACTTAGTTGGAATTGCCTAAGTCGTGAGGCACCCTTGCGGCAATTGTCACAGTGTGAAGCACCCTTGCACCAACTTCTCGGATTTAGCTGAGATTGCCTGAGTCATGTGGCGCCCTTACGATCTATGCGTCCGCAAAGGGTCAGCCTAGTTGCAACCTTGTGCAGGTCCTGAAGGACTTGTTAAATAGCAAGTTGATTAATTTGAAAATGAGCGGCGGACAAGTCCCGACGTCTCGCGAAGAGAGAGGCTTTACAAGCAATTCAGCGAGCACTTTGAGTGCAAGAGAGAAGAGAGAGAGAGGAGAAAACAAGTACTTTAGAAGGTTGAATGAACAATTACAAGTCCGCAAACAACTGCTCACTGGGTGTCGGGCACGAAGGCAAGTTCCCGTCAAGTTAATGTGCGAACTTGTGTAGATTGTTCAACGTACGACACTACCCCCGAAGCCCCATCCCCCCTGGTGCCATATGGGGGGTTCCTGGGTGCTAAGATGGCTGACGTTTCGCGTGCAGCTGCGGTCTACAGAAAACAGGCTGTGGCACGCAAAAAGGAGCCATTTTGGGGTAGTTTTGCCCGACGCAGTGAGCGGTCGCATTACAGTGCTGCAACCTATTTGAGCTTACATTTTTACAAGCAGAAACACATAAAACCCAGGCAAAACATGCTGCCAAGCATTTGTGTAAGTATGCAAAAGCGACAAACGGTTCGTTGAACGAAGTTGTTGTGGGTGCGCGATGACCGTTCGAGACAAGGCGCTCGCCCAAAGTACCCAGCGCTTGGGTTTGGGCCTGGTCCACACATGAGGTGCTCGGGCCTTGCCTCACTTCGCCCGAGCACTTAGGCGAGCGCCTGAGCACCTATTTAAATCACTGGTTCATACCATGAAAATGACACTTTATTACTATGTTTATCAATAGCATATATTAAATTTTATGATACATGATGTGTTTCTTAACTTTTGCTTTGTTACTCTTGCAAAGTTACGATTTTAGTTTATTGTAATAGTTGATCAAGGTTTAAGAATTTGTCGATCTAAATACATTTTTGCTCTTGTACTACAGAACATGTTGAACTACTAGGAGTTTTTGGAAGGGCATCCTGTACTTTTTTTCATACTAAAAAGTAAAAAATTAAAGAATGCAATTTTGGGTATGGGACCCGTATCAGTCCATGACTGGACCAATACAGGCCTGATCCATGCCGGTGTACTAGGACACAGTACACTCACATGTGCCATGGTACCATTTTACTGATGGAGGTGAAAGGAAGGGAAGAAGGATGTAGGAGAATAGGAGGCAGAGGAGGAGAAGGAGGAGGGGGAGGGGAGGAATAGGAGGAAAAATACCGGTCTGTCGACAGTGGGCTGAGGTGGTCTGGCGATGGAGAGAGGAGCTGAGAGGGCAACGTAGGTGGTAGCAGCAGGGCCAGGGGCTGCTCGTGAGCCCTAAAAGCTCTGTTGCTGCTTTAATAAAAAACAAAATCTGAGCAGCTGTTGCTTAAAAAAAAAATGGATCGGACCATTCAAATGAAAGTGGTCCACATCCTAGTTGATGCCTGACTGGTAAATACCTATGGTATAGACCGGGTCAGGCGAAATTGAATTCCTTGCTAAAAATGTCCTAGTTAAAGTTTGCTTATTGGTTAGTAATTCTAAGGGCATGGTCCCAAAAAAGAGTCAGGTGGGTGTATAAACAAATAGTAAATTTACTGGCTATATACTTCCTAAAGACAACTTTGTATCAATATATGTGCAAGGAACCTTGGAAGAACATATATAACAAAATAACTGCCTTTGGTACACATGAATGCAATGAACATGAAGAATAAGATCAATGATGTGTATAATATTTGTTTGATAAGGTTAATTTGTTTTCCATTGGCTGTAGCAATCATGAGGACACCATAAGTTGATAAATTATCTTCACCAGAAAGCAAAGTGCTCTGAATTTTTGTTGTTGGTGTAGTTCAAGAATACACAATATGAAGTTTTGTATATTTTAAAAAGAGACTCTTAAAATGATAATAATTTGTGTAATTTTTTGCTCAATTTTGTAATTGTATTAAAGTATTTTTCCTCACAAATGTGCTTTTGCACTGTCAATTCTGACATGTTAAAAGATGCTGAAATGCATACAGATGTCATGTCTGATATCTGTTTGTTCCTAATCAAAGCTGCCAACATGTTGATCTTGAGTTGAATTCAAATTACCTTTTGTCAGGTTCCACCATTCCCAAAATATACATCTTCAACTGCCCAAAGGAATTTGAAGAGACATACTCAGGTATTTATAAATTATGGTACCTAGAAAATTAAATCTTATGTTTCACTATACGCCGACAGTGTTTTTTTTGCTTGCTTGCAACTTTAATTTGTTGGATTTCATTGTCTTACATCTTTAATGTGATCTTCTGCTAAACAAATTTGGATTCTTAAAGTTACCCAGTAAGTTTCTATTGGAACCTACAACTTTCTGAGCTCGCTGATCAAGTAGGGTACTGGAAAAACAGATTTTTGGGTTTGGAAAGTATGAATAAAGGTTCTAAGTGGTAAAACTTAGAAGCTTTTTTACGCAGAATATTAGTGTTTGAATGATCAGATGTCATTAAGTTAACTAGTAAAAGGAAAAATGCCTTACAATTATGTCTACTCATATAGTAAAATGCTCATCTCTTTTCTTGAACCAAGTAAACAAACATATCATCATAAGATAGAGACATATGAAAACATATCTCCAACTTTGTTCTTTTCCTAGTAATCATTACCGCATGCACTGTTTTATCGTTCATAATTTTTTCCCTATGTGCCATTTATATTGCCTCTAATGAAAAGTTTTACATTCATTGATATTCTTTGAATAGTTCCATCTAATCTTTTTCAGATTTCCTTTTGATTAAATCATCTAATCCTATTTGTGGAGCATAAGAATTTATGACAGTCAACATCTCTTCTCCTTGCACAAATTTTAATAATAAAATTCTATCGTTCACGTATTTACCTGTACCTATTTTTAAAAATCATTACTACAATAATAGTATAATACTTAATGCTTGCCAAGCTTCATCTTTGCTTATAGTATCAACTCCCTAGATTTTTCACTCACCCACTTAGTTTCCTCTAAGCAAACTATTTTAGTTCTCCTTATCCATAACTTAAACCTCTTTCTTTTAAGTCTTCCTTATTCTGCATAGTTTATCTAATCCGATGGTTCTGAACTAATTGCTTCTTTTATAGTAGCTCACAATAGTTTGAGAACCCTTATTTCACACCAAATCTAGTTGCTGATGTAATGAGTCATTTTTAGATGGTTTTTAGCTCACACTTTGTGCTTTGGGTGATAGCAGAAATGCATTTAGCCCCATACTGAAATCAGTTTAGATCTATGTTTATTAGATCTGATAACAATTATCACTCACAGACAGTTCAAATCTATTCAAAGATAGATATGTGGACTTAGAATTCAATTAACTGCTGCTTTCCTTTTCATCTTTGAATGTTATGTGGTAATGTATGTGCATATTTGCATCTATTGTTATAGTAGCTGATTCGCACTTGCAAAATAGTGTTGTTTTAGTACATTCCTATAGTACATGTTAGCCAACTCCTATTCAGCATTTTGTTTTGGGTGTTTTGCTGTTAGTGTTGCTGGTTATATCTTGATGGAATTGCTTGGTTGCTGCTGTTTTTGCAGCTTTACTAGGACCTTCTTGGTTGATCATCTTTATTAACTTACGGATGTCTCCAGTTTCCATTTGTTTTGTTTCCAATTGACTACTTTCTAGCACAAAGATCATTTTCAAACTGGAATTTAGTGGTGAAATATGAAGCATAACTGCCGTTACAATCCTGTCAAGCTCTTTGGCAAAACCTGAAGTTGCTTGATATGATTTCCTTACTGCAGATACTATTTATGATTATGTTCTCACCTACTTAGATACTACTTTTTCCATACCTTCTGCAGACCCACTAGTTAGATTATATGCATCTTGGCTGTGAAGAATACTTGAAATGTTGCATGGTCAATTAATGCCACTTTAGTTTTCTTCAGAGTTTGAGTACTTCACACTTCATGCTCTAAAGGGATCTTTTATTCTTGAGTCTGATTTTACTGGTTCCAATATGTTTTACTTTAAAGTACATGTTTGATTATTATGTCCATATGCATGCACTAATATTATGATATTGTCTTATAATTACATTCAGCGATGCTTGTGGATGATGCTGAAATGCATTTTGTGAGTTTGTTGCTACGGCTATAGTGCATCTAAGTTTAGCAACATTTTGTAAATCCTAAGTACTTGTGGATTTTCTTTTGGCAGCCATATATTGATCTGGCTAATTGCTATGCTACTGGGACATTTTCTGAATTAGAGGCTTGCATCCAGACAAACCTAGAAAAATTTCAATCTGTAAGTATCTTATTTATTTCTATATTGTCTACCATTAGCTAATGAGTTAGACAATCCTTCTACCTTGACCATCTCAAGTCTGAGTATATAATTTAGTAATCTAGTTATACACTATGCTGATCGTGAAGCTTTCTTGTTATAATTCAGTTTTTTTGCTGTGTTTTACAGATGTGATTTAAGATTTATTGGTTTTTTTTCTTTTGCTACCAGCATCAACATGCACTGTTGTGGGCCACTTACACTGGCAATGCTTTCATAATAAGATGAATACTCCCAGTGTGATCTCTGCTGCAATTTGACATGTATATCTTATTTTGCAGGACAGCAATGTTGGATTAGTGAAACAAGTTCTATCTTCTCTTTACAAGCACAATATTCAAAGACTGACACAGACCTATTTGACTTTGTCACTGCAAGACATAGCAAATGCTGCCCAACTGAAGACCCCAAATGATGCTGAGATGCATGTACTTCAGATGGTAAGTTTGGGCATTAATTGATTCTGTTACAAATAATAAGCATATTGGTGACTGCTCAGCAATGTTGTTTTTTTTTCAGATTCAGGATGGAGAGATATCTGCTTCAATAAACCAAAAGGATGGAATGGCCAGTTTCTATGAGGATCCTGAGCAATATAAAACTTGTGGTATGATAGGGCCTATTGATTCCTTTATCCAAAGGTATTTGATGAACTTTGACTTTATGTTTGAACTCTTTCAGTTGCCATGTTTACGATCATTACTTATTTGTTCATGGCCTTTGTATGTAGCAAACATGTTCCAAGACCTTAAACTGTGATGATTATAAATCTTTGATCTGAGATACAGATGATGGTTTTCAATATGTACCTTAATTCCTCTTTTGCACCTTTTTCACTTTGGTTCCAAATACTCTGATGCTCATCATTCCCTCTACTCCTCTCTATTATTTTGATCTCAATTTTGGTCTTACTTCAAGCTTACTTTTGCCATGAGAAACCATACAGAAATCTTTTTAGTTTCCAAGATCTACATGAACAGGGCAAAATGCCTGCATGGATTGCATATGCAGATGAATCAACTTACAGGCTCATTATAATATAACTCACCACTTTATTGTACCTCAAGTTTTGATTGTTCCAAATAGTGTGATGCTCATCAGTCCCTCTACTCTTTTCTCTGTTATTTTGATCGCAGGTTTGGTCTTCAAGCTTACTTTTTCCATGAGAAACCATATTCCTAGGACCTACATGAATAGGTTAAATCATCTTAGCTCACCAGTTGGTGCCTGCATGGACTGCATATGTGGATGAAACAACTCTGTTGACAGGCTCATTATCCATTATTGCACCTCAAGTTTAAAACTTTTTGGAGTTGGCTGCACCTTTACTTTTGTCAGTTCTGGTTTGCATTTGATACTCATGACTTATCATTCAAGAGGATTAGGTACTCACTCATCGTGAGATTGTTGATCTATCTGGAGTGCAACATGTTGGTAGCTGTTATTAGTTTCCAGTGTCTGCTTAGGACTTCAGTTCATGTTCATAGTATTTGAACTATAGCACACATCTCGCAATCAACAATTTGGTAAGAGTTTGGGTAAAATAAGCTACATTTTCCCTGCTAATGGAAAATATATTAGGAGAAATTATTATGGTATTTCTCTCATCTGCCTATGAGAAGTCAACAAATGACACATTTATCTGTTTAATCTGTAAATTGCTTTCAGTAATCCTGAAGCTTATAATGTATATTATAAGAAAATAAAATATTCTTTTGTATGATGGCCACTTTATGTGGTTGATATTGACATCATCAGAATATATTTGAGTTGACATGCAGTATCTCGCTGTTAAACCTAATGTAGCTATATTTGGGTAAGGTTAGGTCAAATCATTTGAAAGCTTAGGATTAAGGCATTTGCATCAGCTTGCTTGTACTTTCATGGCTTTTCTTGTGATTTTCTTCAATTTCAGTTGAAATTGGTCTTCGGAAAAGATATGCCCTATAAATTAATGATCACCTGACATTAGAATACAAGAGAAGAAACCACTCGTCGAGGACTTTAATGAGTCTGACACTTGTTTCAGTAATCTGAGTGATTTGCCGCCCTATATAGTTTAGTATCATTGAGTAAAATAATGGAAAAGATAAAAAATGAATGGTATTTGTACCAATACTGAGCCATATATGCCTGTATTGGTGGACTTGGTTGGACTGGTTAGTACCACTCGTATTCCATGCCACTGATTACAACTATTTTGCAGCATGCAGTGATTACTTCTTCCATAGCCAAAAGTGTAAAGAAACATGGTCTCACAGTAATTTTTGTGCTTCCTCTGTTCCACATGCCATATATAATTGATCTGGTCTTCTGATTTTTAGTTGTCTCTATGTATTAGAAATCCTTTCATGTGTGATTTTGTGGTAGTTCAGTATCTCATATGCTGTGAATGGAACATATACGGAAGAATACTGTGATGACTTGATTTTATCAAACCAATTTTTTTCTTGTGACAACGGTAAGTGCTTGACATAGCCCGTGTCTCAACTAAATTTGTAAACTCTAGCAAGTGGAGTGCTTGGCTAATGAACCAGTTTTTCTATAGTCAGTAGGAAGAAAGGTGACAATCCATAGCTATCCTTGTTAGGCATCAACCCTTGTGCATCTTTCTATTGAATACGACATGTAGCAATGCTAGTTCCCATCAGGTTTATATACCACTTTTCACAGGTTGACAATGAAAGTGAGATTTAACATGGTTGCCATGTTTTATAGTTATATATGCCTTTTAACACCTTGCACAGGGCTATTTAGGAGATAGAGAGGGTCCCTGATGGTATTGATTCCCATAGGTGCTTCATAATCTGTGTTGTTGACATTTCACGAGCTTGAAACTAAACAGGTTATGTTTCTGTGTTACACAATCAGCACCAACTTTTTATACCTGAAGCACACAAGTTCAATATAGTGTTTCATTGCTCACCTTTTCCTGGATGCAGGTTGATGGAGTTGTCAAAGAAGCTGAGTTCATTAGATGAGCAAATTTCATGTGATCTTGCACATTTGACAAGGGTGAGTTTTCATAATTTGATTCCCTTTGTAACTCTGGTTGCTGATTGGATTTTTAATGATATACAGATCAGAAAAGAACTACCAAGATTAGACTGATGAGTTTTATTCAGTTCCTTATAAATTCCTGCCAAAGGGGTTTGCAGCACATCATTCTTGGGAAAACTTAGCTAGGCTAGCTAGCTAACTAGCGAGCTCTCCACTGGAACAGGAAGGTCTCCTTTGCTGTATTAACGAGCAAATCATTCTAGCTACGGAGGAAAAGAATGCTTTGAGATTGCCATCTCATCAGTCTAACCTGCATCAAATATGGGCCATTTTTTGTGTTTCTTCTCAGTCCACAAAAATCTCTTTTTTTTTCCACAAGTTGGAAGAACCTGCGTTACTTTGTCATGCATTTTTCTGAAGAAGAGACAAAAATATATGTTCATTTCATACATCACCAAACAGATGCAACTTGTCGATTCTTAGTGTGCACAGGCTTTTGTATGTTAAATCTTTAACGTTTCAATTTTATAGGATGTCTCCCGAGAGATTGGTTTACAAATGATTAATAGAAGGACATCTGATGCGCGGAGCTTCAAGATTTGAAAAAGGGTCAACGGAAGCTTTGCTCGCTTATGTCCTAAATAAGATATGGGCGAATTTCTGGAAAAAAAAATTCTTTTTTTTGAAAAAGTTTCAATTAGCATCTCAATTTTTAAAAAAATTCATAGTGTCTTTTTTTTAAATGATGATATAATCTTTGTTGGTTATTATCTTCGCTCAGCATTGTCACCCTTGTTAGACCCCATTGGCTTTTATGGGACTTCCCTTTGCCTTTGCAGATCTCGTTGGTTTTAGTTGGACTTGTCCTTACATGTCTCGTCTTCACGCTCATGTCATTGGTGGCCATTGGTCCTTATTGTCCTAATTTTTCTCTTCTTTGCTCGTCATACCTTTTATCTCTCTGATTATAGTCTAACAGGACAAAAAAGAAAAGAAGAGAATTAGGGTAACAAATGCTAGGTGGGTGAGATGTGTAAATATTAAATTGTAAAGGATACAGGAAGACAAGGGTGATGGTGCAGAATAGAGACTAGGACGAGTTCGATGGAGACAAACGTGAAATGATCTACGAAGAGGGGGCTCTGAGAGGGAGAATTTTCTCAAAACTAGGAGTCTTTTCGAGGGTTTGCCAATAAGATATTATAGTTTTATATTTTATTTGAGAAAATTAAACTTCCTATATGTTAGTATCAACAATTTTATGCCGTGGCCTCGGGGCCAACACGGCTTGGTTCGGGTCTGAATGGGCGGGGATTTTGTCGGGCCGACTTCGAAATGGCTGAGGTGGCCGGTTTTGGAGGTCCAATCGCGGCCGGGTCGCTGTTTTCGCCGGGAAGAAGGTGCCGTGCCTAGGCGTTCCGAGGAGGGGCACCTCGTCTTCGTCCCTGCACACAGGTCGGGTCGGGGAGCTCGACCCGATCCCTCCGACGATCAAGTTAGTTTCAAATCTAAAAAGGGGGGGATTCTCCGGAGTGTCTCCTCCCTTTCTTTTCCCTAGTGCGAGGGTTCTTATAAGAAAGGTCATCGCTGTTTGATGTGCCCGCTTGCAGGGAGCAGGATCGTACTCCTGGTAGCGTCTGACACCAGCATGGGCGTGGCGTGATGGACCAAGCTTTTGCACGATGTTAATGTGTCTCGGTTGGCATCCCGGTCTACTTTAGCCAGGTGCTATCAGGTCAGCTGAAGCATGCTACGTCATCCCGGGGGGGGTGACGACATCCAAGTCTCGTCGCCATTATTGCCCCTATCATATTCCCCCCCGAAGGAGCTATGCGTTGGTGCTATGAAGGGGGCACCGAGGCATAGCTTTCGGCTTTAGGAAATTATCCCCGCCGGGCGATTACCGGTCCGTTACTGGTGGTGTGGGGATGTAGTTGACATTGGAGGAATGGGCTGATGCATGGTGGTCCCGGATAACGTGCGGCCGAGGAGTATGACTCAGGCGGGCAGGCCGTGTAGAGATTGTGGCCTCGGGCGACATGTGCCGAGGAGCACGACTCAAGCGGGCAGGCCGCGCAGAGGTTGTGGCCTCGGGCGACATGTGCTGAGGAGCACGACTCAGGCGGGCAAGCCGCGCAGAGGTTGTGGCCTCGGGCGACATGTGCCGAGGAGCACGACTCAGGTGGGCAGGCCGCGCGAAGGTTGTGGCCTCGAGCGACATGTGCCGAGGAGCACGACTCAGGCGGGCAGGCCGCGCAGAGGTTGTGGCCTCGGGCGACATGTGCTGAGGAGCACGACTCAGGCGGGCAAGCCACGCCCGCCTCGGGCGACGTGTGCTGAGGAGCACGACTCAGGCGGGCAAGCCGCGCAGAGGTTGTGGCCTCGGCGACATGTGCCGAGGAGCACGACTAAGGCGGGCAGGCCGCGCAGAGGTTGTGGCCTCGGGCGACATGTGCTGAGGAGCACGACTCAGGCGGGCAGGCGGGCAAGCCGCGCAGAGGTTGTGGCCTCGGGCGACATGTGCTGAGGAGCACGACTCAGGCGGGCAGGCCGCGCAGAGGTTGTGGCCTCGGCGACATGTGCCGAGGAGCACGACTAAGGCGGGCAGGCCGCGCAGAGGTTGTGGCCTCGGCGACATGTGCCGAGGAGCACGACTCAGGCGGGCAAGCCGCGCAGAGGTTGTGGCCTCGGGCGACATGTGCTGAGGAGCACGACTCAGGCGGGCAAGCCGCGCAGAGGTTGTGGCCTCGGCGACATGTGCCGAGGAGCACGACTCAGGCGGGCAGGCCGCGCAGAGGTTGTGGCCTCGGCGACATGTGCCGAGGAGCACGACTCAGGCGGGCAAGCCGCGCAGAGGTTGTGGCCTCGGCGACATGTGCCGAGGAGCACGACTCAGGCGGGCAAGCCGCGCAGAGGTTGTGGCCTCGGGCGACATGTGCTGAGGAGCACGACTCAGGCGGGCAGGCCGCGCAGAGGTTGTGGCCTCGGGCGACATGTGCTGAGGAGCACGACTAAGGCGGGCAGGCCGCGCAGAGGTTGTGGCCTCGGGCGACATGTGCCGAGGAGCACGACTCAGGCGGGCAAGCCGCGCAGAGGTTGTGGCCTCGGGCGACATGTGCTGAGGAGCACGACTCAGGCGGGCAAGCCGCGCAGAGGTTGTGGCCTCGGCGACATGTGCCGAGGAGCACGACTAAGGCGGGCAGGCCGCGCAGAGGTTGTGGCCTCGGGCGACATGTGCTGAGGAGCACGACTCAGGCGGGCAGGCGGGCAAGCCGCGCAGAGGTTGTGGCCTCGGGCGACATGTGCTGAGGAGCACGACTCAGGCGGGCAAGCCGCGCAGAGGTTGTGGCCTCGGGCGACATGTGCTGAGGAGCACGACTAAGGCGGGCAGGCCGCGCAGAGGTTGTGGCCTCGGCGACATGTGCCGAGGAGCACGACTCAGGCGGGCAGGCCGCGCAGAGGTTGTGGCCTCGGCGACATGTGCCGAGGAGCACGACTAAGGCGGGCAGGCCGCGCAGAGGTTGTGGCCTCGGCGACATGTGCCGAGGAGCACGACTCAGGCGGGCAAGCCGCGCAGAGGTTGTGGCCTCGGCGACATGTGCCGAGGAGCACGACTCAGGCGGGCAGGCCGCGCAGAGGTTGTGGCCTCGGCGACATGTGCCGAGGAGCACGACTCAGGCGGGCAAGCCGCGCAGAGGTTGTGGCCTCGGCGACATGTGCCGAGGAGCACGACTCAGGCGGGCAGGCCGCGCAGAGGTTGTGGCCTCGGGCGACATGTGCTGAGGAGCACGACTCAGGCGGGCAAGCCGCGCAGAGGTTGTGGCCTCGGGCGACATGTGCTGAGGAGCACGACTCAGGCGGGCAAGCCGCGCAGAGGTTGTGGCCTCGGCGACATGTGCCGAGGAGCACGACTCAGGCGGGCAGGCCGCGCAGAGGTTGTGGCCTCGGGCGACATGTGCTGAGGAGCACGACTCAGGCGGGCAAGCCGCGCAGAGGTTGTGGCCTCGGGCGACATGTGCTGAGGAGCACGACTCAGGCGGGCAAGCCGCGCAGAGGTTGTGGCCTCGGGCGACATGTGCTGAGGAGCACGACTCAGGCGGGCAGGCCGCGCAGAGGTTGTGGCCTCGGGCGACATGTGCTGAGGAGCACGACTCAGGCGGGCAGGCCGCGCAGAGGTTGTGGCCTCGGGCGACATGTGCTGAGGAGCACGACTCAGGCGGGCAGGCCGCGCAGAGGTTGTGGCCTCGGGCGACATGTGCTGAGGAGCACGACTCAGGCGGGCAGGCCGCGCAGAGGTTGTGGCCTCGGGCGACATGTGCTGAGGAGCACGACTCAGGCGGGCAGGCCGCGCAGAGGTTGTGGCCTCGGGCGACATGTGCTGAGGAGCACGACTCAGGCGGGCAGGCCGCGCAGAGGTTGTGGCCTCGGGCGACATGTGCTGAGGAGCACGACTCAGGCGGGCAGGCCGCGCAGAGGTTGTGGCCTCGGGCGACATGTGCCGAGGAGCACGACTCAGGCGGGCAGGCCGCGCAGAGGTTGTGGCCTCGGGCGACATGTGCTGAGGAGCACGACTCAGGCGGGCAGGCCGCGCAGAGGTTGTGGCCTCGGGCGACATGTGCTGAGGAGCACGACTCAGGCGGGCAGGCCGCGCAGAGGTTGTGGCCTCGGGCGACATGTGCTGAGGAGCACGACTCAGGCGGGCAGGCCGCGCAGAGGTTGTGGCCTCGGGCGACATGTGCTGAGGAGCACGACTCAGGCGGGCAGGCCGCGCAGAGGTTGTGGCCTCGGGCGACATGTGCTGAGGAGCACGACTCAGGCGGGCAGGCCGCGCAGAGGTTGTGGCCTCGGGCGACATGTGCTGAGGAGCACGACTCAGGCGGGCAGGCCGCGCAGAGGTTGTGGCCTCGGGCGACATGTGCTGAGGAGCACGACTCAGGCGGGCAGGCCGCGCAGAGGTTGTGGCCTCGGGCGACATGTGCCGAGGAGCACGACTCAGGCGGGCAGGCCGCGCAGAGGTTGTGGCCTCGGGCGACATGTGCTGAGGAGCACGACTCAGGCGGGCAGGCCGCGCAGAGGTTGTGGCCTCGGGCGACATGTGCTGAGGAGCACGACTCAGGCGGGCAGGCCGCGCAGAGGTTGTGGCCTCGGGCGACATGTGCCGAGGAGCACGACTCAGGCGGGCAGGCCGCGCAGAGGTTGTGGCCTCGGGCGACATGTGTTAGCGGGGCTCCTTCCAGTAATAAGGATGGAAGGGGCATTTCTTTTTTGTCTGCTGTTCGGAAAACTAGGGCTTCGGGCTTCGTTGGCAGTGCGTGTGATCGACAACACTACCCCGGCCCTGATCGACAGGGAGCGCAAGGAACTTCGACGACTGAAGGAGATTCTTCCGGGCCTCCGTGCCATTCGGGAGATGACGAGGCGTGGTTGGTCGAGGTGGGTCTTAGCCTGGCGCCTCGAGGTATGCTCGGAGCAGGTAGTGCTAGGGTTTTGTGTTTTCGGCATTCTGACCAACGCCGGTGTTTTTTCCATGCAGAGATGGTGAATCTCGTTGTCGTGCGCGGGGGGATTCTTCATCGACCACGTCGCCGTCATCACCGGACGAGCCTAGGATCGGCGGGAAGGAAGCGCTGGTGGAACTTGAGGCTGGTCATCCCCGGAAGAAGGCTAAGACCGTAGTTGTGAAGAAACCAGATCCGCCGGCAACTTGGCCGAGTGAGGTCGTTGTTGAACCGGGAAAGCACGATGAGCGGCGGGACCACAGTCGGGGTGATGCCGGCCCGAGCAACGAGGGGGCAAGGAAGGCGCCCCGGGAGACTTCCATCTGTGATTTGTGTCGCCTTCCTGCGGGGGCGCAGAATGAGTCTTACCAGGCCCGTGTGATGGGCGAGCTTTCGGAAGGATGACCTTCCAATCCGTTGGTGGCCCGGTGGGCGGGCCTGACCCGCGGGACCAGGGTATGGGCCGACGGGGATGCAGCGGCCGCGTTCGTCTGAGGTGGGCTTCATCCCGACATGACTCGGGAGCTGTACACCATGCCCTCGGATGTCCTGCTTGGCAAATCCGCTAAGTCGTTGTTGTGGGTAGGTCTCCTCATCGGACCCTTTCTTATACCTGAGCGGTATTTGTCCTAACTCTGTTCCTCGCAGGGCCACCATTATACTATGGCGTTGGCGGACCGTGTGCGCGACGCGGGTCGAGCCCTCGGTATTTTGATCGACCGTAACACCGAGTTGCGTAGGTAGGTCGAGGAGATACGCACGGGGGCGGCTCCCGAGGCGGTCACGGTGGCCGAGCAGCTCGCCTCGGACTTGGAGGCGGAGGCAACGCGGCTCAAATCCGAGGTATAGGCTGCCGAGCAGCATGCTTCGGATTTGGAGGTGGAGGGGACCCGCCTAAAATCCGAGCTAAAGGCGGCTGAGGAACAGAATAAAGAGCTCCAGGTGCTATTGAGAACGACCCGGACCGAGGTTCGCCTAGCCAGGAAGGAGGCGGTTGCCCTAACCCAAAAACTGGAGGAGGCACGCGGCGAGGCGAAGGCGGCCACTGAGGATTTGGCCACCGAAACACAGCTGCGGCCAGAGAAGGACAAGAAGTTGATCGAGGACTACAAAGAGTCCTCGGGTTTTCAGCTTGGTCTGGTCCGGTCGGGGCAGGTTACCTACGAGTACGGATACCGAATTGCCCTAGCCCGCTTCAAGACGCGCCACCCCGGTCTGGAGGTTGAAGAAAACCCCTTTGCCTCCTGTCCTGAAGACTCAAGCGTTGACATGCCAGACGAAGTCCCATTCGACGACATCCTCGAAGCCCCCAAAGAATAGGGTAGAAGGTTGTAAGTCTTTTAGAGGGTCGGTCGACGTTGTAACTCGTTTGGTTTTGTAACCTGGCTTCTATTCGAATGAAAAGGTTTTTGCTTCAGACCTCCATTTTGCCTATTTTGGATTCGACTATACAAAATTTTTTTTAAGGTTTCGCACATTCCACGTTCTTGGCAGAACGCGACCTTTCATGGTTGCAAGCCGATACGTGCGGTCCCTGACGACGTCGTTAACCCGATAGGGTCCCTCCCAATTGGGAGCGAGCTTGCCGCGTGCTCGGGTCAGATTGCCGAACTCGGCCTTACGCAGGACCAAATCACCTAATTTAATTGGTCAGGACTGTACCTTGCGATTGTAGATTCTAGCGATAGCTCTCTTGTAGGTTAGGTCTTTCAAGTGCGCATCCGCGCGCCGTTCCTCGAGCAAGTCGAGACCGGCCCGTAGTCCTTGGTTCGACGTCCCCTCGTCGTAGCTCTTCGTCCGAACCGTGGGAAAGACTACTTCTGGTGGCAGGACGGCCTCGGTTCCAAACGCGAGGCTGTAGGGGGACTCCTCGGTCGCGATTTTGGGGGTGGTCCGCAAGGACCACTGAATGCTTGGGAGCTCATCCACCCAAGCTGATCGGGCTACAGACACTCTTCTTTTGAGCCCGTTCAAGATGGAACGGTTGGTCACCTCTGCTAGACCATTCATTTGGGAGTGTGCTACCGAGCTGAACTTCAGTTGAACCTTGTAGTTTGCACAGAACTCTTGGAACCGGACACTAGCGAACTGGGTCCCGTTGTCGGTGATGATGGTCTTCGGCAGGCCAAAACGAGCTATGATATTTCTCCACATGAATTTTTCCACCTGGTGTTTCGTGATGGTTGCTAGCGGCTCGGCTTCGACCCACTTCGTGAAGTAGTTCACTCCCACGACAATGTATCTTCACTACCCCGAGGCTAGGGAAAATGGCCCGAGAAGGTCCAACCCCCATTGCACGAATGGCCACGCACTGTCAATGGGGGTCAGCGAGACTACAGGCTGCCGGGGCGTGTGGGCATGCATCTGGCACGAGCCACACCATTGCACGTAGGACCTCACGTCTCGGGACATGGTGGGCCAGTAGTACCCCTGGCGGAGGACTTTGTACGCCAAGGTTCGCCCAATGATGTGTTCCCTGCAGCTCCCTTCATGGACCTCGGCGAGAACCGACCGAGCCTCCTCAAGTTCGAGGCACCATAGGAGGGGGTGTGAGAAGGACCTCTTATAGAGCCGTCCGTTCACCTCGGAGTACAAAGCTTGCATGCGGCGTATGCATCGAGCCGTGGCCTCATCGGGGGGTAAAATCCCGTCCAGCTTGAAGCGCAGCATGGTCTGTACCCATGTAGTCTGTCCGTCGGTCGGGGTTACCCCCAAGGTCGAGATGGCTCGGGAAGGGAGCAACTCGATCTCAGGCCGGGCTTTGGGTTTTGACCTTGAGGCCATTTTGGCTAGCTCATTGGCTCGCTCATTTTGGGTCCTCGGCACCCTAGATATTAAAAAGTGAGAGAAGTGAGAGGCAAGGTTTTTTACCTCTGTGAGGCACTTCATCATGGTAGGTTCCCTGGCTTCGTATCCGCCGCTGAGTTGCTCGGCCACCAGCTGCGAGTCGGTGACGACGTGAATGGCCTTCACGTGCATCTCAAGGGCCAGCCCAAGTCCGACCAGTAGTGCCTCGTATTCGGCTTCGTTAGTGGTGGCATGGAACCCGAAGCAGAGGGAGCGTTCAAACGAATGTCCGTCGAGGGCTGACAGCACCAGTCCTGCGCCCGTGCCACCCGAGGTAGTTGAGCCATCCACGTGCAAGACCCATGACTCCCCGAGCTGTTTAGAATCTTTGTCCTCTATCTGCGTCAGTTCCGATATGAAGTCAGCTACAGACTGGGCTTTGATGGCGGTCCTCGGGACGAACCGTACGTCGAACTCGCCAAGTTCCACCGACCATTTAAGGAGCCGACCTGCAACATCGAATTTAGATAAAACCTACCGGAGTGGCTGGTCAATGATTACCTCGATCGGATGGGCTTGGAAGTAGGGGCATAGCTTTTAAGTTGTCAGCACGAACGCCAGAGCAAGCCTCTCAATCGGTGGGTACCGCTCCTCAAGCCCGTTCAGGACATGGCTGACATAATAGACCAGTAGTTGCTTACCGACAGCGTCTTTAACCAAGACAGAGCTAACAGCATTCCGGGAGGCGGCCAGGTAGACACTGAGCTTCTCCCCGAAAGAGACTGAGGCGAGGCGGGGAAGGCTGGCGAGGTGTTGCTTCACAAGCATGAAGGCTTTCTCGCATTCCTCCATCCATTGGAAGCTCCTTGGGTTCTTCAAGGCTCGGAAGAAGGGGAGGCACCGGTCACTAGATCGGTATAGGAACCGGGCTAAGGCGGCAAGCCTCCTGTTGAGCCGTTGTACGTCCTTTACTCTCCGAGGGGTTTGCATGCTGATGATTGCTTGGACCTTTTCAGGATTGGCATCGATTCCTCTCTCATGGACGAGGAATCCAAGGAATTTCCCTGAGCTAACGCCAAAGGTACATTTTGCGGGGTTGAGCCACAGCGCAAGGTGGCAAATGTTTCAGTCAAATCGGTCAGGTGGCTCGTCGTCGTGCGACTCTTCACGATCATGTCGTCAATGTAGATTTCGATGTTCCACCCGATCTACTGGGTGAACATCTTGTTCACGGTTCTCTGGTACGTAGCACCTGCGTTCTTTAGCCCAAACGACATGACTTTGTAAAAATACGCCCCCTGGTCAGTGAGAAAGGTCGTACGCTCTTGGTCCTCGGGCGCCATTCTGATCTGATTGTAACCGGAGAAGGCGTCCATGAAGGAAAGGCGAGCATGTCCGGAGGTCGCGTCGACCAACTAGTCGATCCTTGGGAAGGGGTAGTAATCTTTTGGGCACACACGAATGAGACTGGTGTAGTCAACACACATCCTCCAGCTCCCATTGGATTTCTTTACGAGGACTACATTGGACAGCCATTGCGGGTACTTGACTTCTTCTATGAACCCTGCTGCCAAAAGTCGCTCCACTTCTTCTCTGATAGCCAGTTGTCTATCGGGAGCCTGCCTTCGGGGCTTTTGTTTTACCAGTCGAGCATCGGGCGCTACGTTCAGATAATGTTGAGCGGTTTTCGGGTCGACGCCCATCATGTCGGAGGGCGACCAGGCGAAGACGTCGACGTCTTCCTGTAGGAAGCCGACGAGTTGTTCCCGTTCCAATTCGGGGAGTTCCGACCCAATCCGGATCGTCCGATCCGGGCGATCCTTCCTCAGCAGCACGTCGTAAGTAGGCGCCGTCAGCTCGGGGTGCGGGGCCGACTTCTTCATTTCCCTAGGGTCCCCGGTGGGTTGCTCGGTCCTCGCCCGTTTGTGCAACGAGACCGTCGTCAGGTAACACTGCCTGGACTCACAGGGGCTTCCCCTGACTTCCCCGGCACCAGCGCGGGTCGGGAATTTCACCGTTTGGTGATAAGTGGAGATGATGGCCCGCACTTTGTTGAGGGTCGGGCGACCGAGGATGGCGTTGTACGCAGTGGAGAGGTCGACCACCAAGAAGGTGGACATCACCGTCTTCGACCTCGGCGGGGTCCCCAAGGTCAGAGGCAGAGTGGCCGCCCCCAACGGCAAAATCGAGTCGCCAGTGAAGCCGATGAGCATCGAGCGCATTGGTGTTAGAGCTTCTTTAGCTAACCTGAGCTTCTGGAAAGCGTCAAGGTAGAGCACATCGGCCGAGCTCCCAGTGTCGACCATGATCCTCCTCACCTGAGCGTTGGCGATCCTGGCCGTTATCACGAGCGCATCGTCGTGTTCGCGTCGCTCGGCACCATCGTAAGGGAACGTGATTTCGGGCTCGCAACCGGGTCCGGGGGAGTCGGCCCTAGTGGAACGAGTGTACGCCTTTCGCCCGGACATGCTGTTTCCCTCGGCCGCTGGGCCGCCCGCAATCACATTGATCTGATGCTCGATGGGTCCCTCCGACTGGGGAGAAAGCTCCTTGCCTTGCTGGAGGTGCCGACCGAGGTGCCCTTTGTGGATGAGCTCCTCGATCTGCCGCTTCAATTCCCGACACTCCTTGGTGTCGTGTCCATTTTGCCGATGAAAAGGGCAATACTTTGACCGATCCGCGAGTTGCCGCGGGTTTTTTATCGGGTTGGGGGTTCTAAGCAACCCTTTGTCTCTTATCTGAAGAAATATATCCGTTCGAGACGCGCCCGAGGGGACGGGTCAGGACGGTCCAATTTGCGCCTCGGAGCCACAGACTGTTGTCTGCGGGACGACTCTACCCTGACCCTCTTGTGCTCCTCCTGTTTTCCGACCATCCAGACCTCTGCCGCTACAAACTGGTTCGCCCGCTGGAGTATCTCCGGGACCGCAGTGGGGGGTCATTCCACCAGTGACCAGAAGAATCTGGAGGGCCGCAAGCCTATCATGAACACCTGCATCAACAAAGAGGGGTGAGCGTTCGGCAACCCTCGGATTTGCATAGTAAAGCGATCTATAAAGTGGGAGAGGGGCTCGTCCTCCCTCTGGGTGAGCCCGAGGAGAAGCACGATGGACGGCTTCGGTCGAGCGTAAGCCAAGAAGTTGGACTCAAAGTCTCTAATGAGCTGATCGAAGGAAGTAATAGCTCCGGTCTTAAGGCCATTGTACCACGCGCGAGTTGGCCCTCGCAGAGTGGTGGGAAACGTCCTGCACATCAAAGCGTCAGAGGTCCCATACAGCGTCATCTGGGTGCGGAAAGCGGCGACGTGGTCCGCTGGGTTAGTGGAGCTGTCGTATGCATCGAGAGAGGGGAGCCGGAAGTTCGGGGGGATCGTCTGGTCCAGTATCTCGGGCGCGAACGGAGACCCCCAGAGCACTTCCTCGCCAAGCTCTCCTTTCGACCTGCGAACCTCTTGCTGCACTTCGTCGAGCCGCTGACTAACGAAGCGTAGTTGGGCTCGCAGGGAGTCCGTTAAATCTGAGGATAATGCCACGGGTTCTGGGCGGACCCTCGTGAGTGCGGCCATTCGATCTCTGGGCGGGGTCGTCCGGATTCGAGGCGAAGTCGGGACCTCGAGAGGCAGCGTGTGAGCCCGGGCGGGCGGCTCCTGTTGTCGCAATGGTCGGATCGCAGGCGTGTGCTCCAGATGAGCGACGAGTGGGATAATCGTTTGCACCATCTCGGTCAAAGTTCGGACTTGTTGGGCGAGGTCCTGGAAAGCCTCGAACGACACGGGCGACGGGTCAACAGAGGGACCCTCGGGGGGTGATAAGCCCGAGTCGTTGAATAACCGCCAATAACGCTCGGAGGTTGCGGCGGGGTGTTCATGTCGAGGTCCTCCTTGCGGGGGGTGCTCCCCCGGAGCCTCCATCGACGGCGGCTTGTCGGCCGCGGGTTCATTAGAGTCAATCTGTCGATCCCTCGACATTCGGCCATCCTTCTAGCGTAAAAAATGTTAGTGTCAACAACTTTATGCCGTGGCCTCGGGGCCAACATGGCTTGGTTCGGGTCCGAATGGGCGGGGATTTCGTCGGGCCGACTTCGAAATGGCTAAGGTGGTCGGTTTTGGAGGTCCAATCGCGGCCGGGTCGCTGTTTCCGTCCGGAAGAAGGTGCCGTGCCTAGGCGTTTCGAGGAGGGGCACCTCGTCTTCGTCCCTACACACAGGTTGGGTCAGGGAGCTCGACCCGACCCCTTCGACGATCAAGTTAGTTTCAAATCTAAAAAGGGGGTGATTCTCTGGAGTGTCTCCTCCCTTTCTTTTCCCTGGTGCGAGGGTTCTTATAAGAAAGGTCATCACTGTCTGATGTGCCCGCTTGTAGGGAGTAAGATCGTACTCCTGGTAGCGTCTGACACCGGTATGGGCGTGGCATGATGGACCAAGCTTTCGCAGGATGTTAATGTGTCTCGGTCGGCGTCCCGATCTACTTTAGCTAGGTACTGTCTGGTCAGCTGAAGCATGCTACGTCATCCGGGGGGGTGACGACATCCAAGTCTCGTCGCCATTATTGCCCCTATCACTATATATCCACATTAATAAAAAATTAGAAATAATTGATTTTTACGTCAAGGCGTCCCACTATTTCGTTACGTCAATAAGTAGAATATTTTTGCTACTAATCATGTTATATATATGTTATTTATTTTTATTATATAAAAATTTATTCTCTATAACGACCTTTGTCTGATCACAGACAACTGTGTGCGACACCTCATCACGTTTGCCCAAGCTGTCCAACCTGGCCGGTGGCCCCGCACTGGGTCCACAGGAGGACCCACCAATTGGGTCGACACGGACCCCGAAACAATGGCTATAGAAGACCACGATCCCCGCACCTCCGTTGGCGGTTTTCGCCGTTGATTAGCTTCTCCTTCACTCGCGATCCCGCCATCCATGGAGGCCGAGACCGAGGCGCCGCTGGTGGCGGACGATGAGGGCGATTCTGGCTGCGAGAAGAACTTAGACGTCGCCCTCAACCGCCTCGAGCGCTTCCTCGCCCTGCTCGGCTTCCCCGACTCCCCCTCCCGAGCCCGCCTCGCCGCCTCCTGCGCCGCCTTCCTTCTCCTCGGGGTCGCCGTCCCCTCCACCGCCATCTGCCTCTCCCGGTGTTCTCAGTCCCGCGGCGACGAGTACGAGGTACAGCAGTTCGAGCTCTGGGTGCTCGTGTCCGAGGCGTCGCTGGCGGCCGTGTCGCTCGTTGCCGTGTCGCGGAACCTCCTCAAGTACGGGGTCCGGAGGTTCCTGTTCGTGGATCAGCACCATGGCCAAGTCGACAGGCTGCAGCAGGAGTATGTCTGCAAGATCCAGGTCTGTTGGGAGTACAAAAATCTCCCGTTTCCTCTTGAATTAGTCATCTCATCTCTTCTTTCTATTTTGGCTATGACATTTATCGATTGTGCAATGCTCATGGTCCTATATGGCTATATTTATCATCGATTGGACGGAATCTGTCACTAAATCATGCGGTTATAATTTTCTATTTGAAGGCATTAGCAGGAGCTACTCCCTTCATAATAAGTTTTATAACGTATATTAGGTTGAGAAATAAAGATCCATTAATTCTCCAGATAAAGCCAACTTCATGTGCCTGATATATCATAAAAGCTTCTGTAATTTATGGAAAAGCATTCTGATGCTTCTATCTGCATATTTCTACCGGCTTAGAAGTTTTTCTATGTACAACAAAATATTTTTACTTCAACAGATAGGATATATGTTTATTTTAACCTCCAAATAAAGAACAACCTTTGCAAGACGTAATTCGAGAAGTTGTGGGCTGTGCTCTCGTTTCACATTTAACGTTTGGATCACGTATCTCTTCCTTTTGTGCTTATAAAGATGGAGTGATTTCTGAATTAGATAATCATTTGTGAGATAATGTATGTCTGCTGGAACAGAGCTCTTTCCTATTACTTGTACTCAGTGCCAACATTCCATTCAATTATCTGGAGACAGGTTGATCTAATTGATATTTTAATGTTGCTTTTTGTACCTGTTTTTATTGACACAATAATTTACTTCTTATAATTTTTTAAACTAAAAATAATTTGGAAGCCATTAGTAGGGAAAGTTGAAGTAAATGTTAAAGTACATTCACCGTTTTGGATGTTACCAACAGATTCTAGTTAATTGTTTTATTTTGAGATCATTAATTATCAGATGTATCTAATATCTTTATGGCACATTGTCTCTCATGTTTTTTTGATTAGAATAAGCATTTAACTGATCATGTTACAACTCAGGCTCGATCTTATGTTCAAGCTGTGCAGTAATATTTTATTAGGCTTACACCAGTACAGAATTTATGACCTCCCCGATGATGTACACTGAGAATTTATTGCACATCAAATGACAGGAGTTCTTCCGTTTGCTTCTTTGGTGGATATTGCCTTGCTTTCTTGTCAAGACTGCTCGTGAAATTGTTCGCTTTATATACATCTTCCATGAGTCAAGATGCAGATCCATAGTGGTTTTCTTAGCTTCAACCATGTCATGGGTTTACTTGACAATAATTCTTTTATCAGCTTGTATGTTGTTCAATCTAGTGTGTAATTTGCAAGTTATTCACTTTGAAGACTATGGTAAACTTTTGGAAAGAGATGTGGATGCTTTCATATGTTTGGAGGAACATGTACGCTTGCGTTATTATCTTTCCAAGATCAGCCATAGGTTTCGCATATTTCTCCTTTTGCTTTTCTTGTTTGTCACAGCGAGTCAGTTTGTCACCCTTTTTCAGACCACTGGATACAATGGAAAGATCAATTTCGCTAATGCTGGTGATATAGCTGTAAGTGTTGATGTGATCTCTGTTCCTTCTGTTAAATATACAAGTTCTAGATGTTTTCTGTAAAATATCTGTAGGATACAAAATTTAATTCTCATTCGTCATGCATGCAGGTGTCATCGGTTGTCCAAGTTATTGCTGTAGTTCTTTGTTTAAATGCTGCTTCCAAAATTTCTCATAGGGCTCAAGGTGTTGCATCATTAGCCAGTAGATGGCATGCATATGTAGCATGCTGTCCTGCCGACCCTCAAATGCAATCTACAAATAGCTCATGGAATTTGGAAGCTATTCCAGCAAGTTCATCGTTGATGGATTATTCAGAAAGTGATTCGGAGTCATTGGAGAATATGGCATTGCACAATAATGCTCAGTTATCTTCCTTTGTGTCCTCATATCACAAGCGGCAAGCCCTTGGTGAGTAAAGTTGACCTTTGTCGATCCTGTGCTTTATGAGGTTTCTTCTGGATTAAGTTGGTCTTGTTTCACATGTACTGGTTGGAAGCTCATGTTCTATAACTAACATATAAAGTTTAAGCAGTAATGATCTAACATAATAAGGTTTAGTTAAGAGTATAAGCATGCTTTTAGCCCTCTTTATGTTTGTTGCAGATTATTGTAAACCTTTTAAGTGAAGTAGCCAAACATGTATACGGGAAAACAACTTGGTCCTGGGTACGACATAGCTGTTTCAATGTTCAAATTGTTCATGTCAGTTGCAGATATTTCAATCTTGCAGAGATTATGCAAATGAAAATACATTAAATCATATGTACATCTGGTTTGAATAATAAAGCACTATATCTTCATCCTTTCAGTGATGAAATTGGAAGAACTCAAGTAAACTTGTTGTGTATTTGCATAAGTGTAGCATTCTCAAATAAGATTGCTGTGGATTTTACAGGATATTTTTACCACAATATACAACCTAGTTGATATCTTCCTTTGATACTTATTTAAAGATCTTATAATGCTGGAATAAGCCACCAGAATCAGTGGAAATAATTGTATGGTGCTTGAAAATTAAACCATTTTTAGAAAAGAGGGGATGTATTGCAAGAGGAAGATGCATTAGATGATTAATTTTTAGATGATTAAACCATTTTTAGAATCAGGCAATGAATTTTTCTCAAAAATGGAATTAGCTTATCTGTCAGTTATAAGAAGTGAGGCGTCAAGATTTGGTCTGTGGCTGTTGGCATGCATATATTAGAACTTGACAAGTGCTGCATATTCCTCAGTTTTGCTTTAGGAACACCATTGGAATTTTGCTGTACCTGCTCAAATAAGATGTATTCAGATTATGTGCTCAATCTCACTGGTTAGAATTTCCAGACATATACCCTGATGTTTCCAAACATAAAAGATTTTCTTTTCTGTCTTCCTTCTCTTTGCAAGTGAGTTTTTCATATACTTCATCAGGTCTTTCGGTTTATCCATTAAGTATTTTATTTGAAAAAAATGATTTATGATCAGGATCATCTATGGTTGGATGCTGATAAGGATTCACATCAATAATGTCTATCATATTGTTTCAACTAGCTAATGCAATTGAGATTGTTGAATATTCAGCCACAATTCAGTATGGCAAGTGAAGAATATACCAAGGAGCTCTTTTTTTGTTTGTTTTGGCAGAACCATTTTTATCACCTTTGAGATATAATTTGTTTTTGTGTGCATGTCTCAGCTACCTCAAAGGTCTCCCCCATGCATAGATATTTTTTTTCCCCCATAACATGTCATCATATGCCCATTGATTATGTCACTTTTACAAATTGAATTTCCCTTTCTCTTTTGTTGCATCCTTATGTTCTTTGTTACTGTTTTTGCAGTCATGTATCTACAATCAAACCCTGGAGGCATTACAATTTTTGGATGGACAGTTGATCGAGCATTGCTCAATACACTTTTCTCCTTTGAGCTCACTCTTGTGCTTTTTGTGCTTGGTGAAACTATAGTCTTTCCTTCCGGTTGACCTTTCGTCGACAGCTTCTCCAGATTTTCCCCCCTATTTATGGATACCCTGAATTAGTGCTTGAGTCATGATCTTGCATGAATAAACCTTGTGATTCATGTTAATTCATATAAACTTCCTAGATTTTGTGAGAGGAAGTACATGCCATACCGTCAATACAAAACATCTGGAACCGTGTGTATCGATCCAGAGTGCATTAATTCTGCGTATCGATATCTTTTTTTTGGAGAGTTAAGCCCTTTGTAAGATCTCCTGCCCTTATGTACATGCACACTGAAGTGCTCATAATACTTCTGCTACCATGCAACAAACACTTTGGTTTTGGCCTATATTTCCATTGTACACATCAAGGATTTGATTTTATTTCCCCCATGTAATAACTTTACATTCTGTGCAAACTTCCTCAATAAATAACATGTTGGATTGGTTTTCTGCTCATCTATTGTTGGTGCTTGCCATCTGATATCAGAACAGTATCAAATCCTGGTCTTGCTTGTTCTTGTCAATACCTCATATCTACTCTCAACCTATGGATTATATCTGTGCTGTGATACATTTTGGTAACATCTCGGGGCCTTGATTTGCATGAGTCATGGAAACAAAACACACCACATATGCATAAACAATAATAAAAATAATTTTTATAATATGGAGAATAAGAGAAGGATAGGGAGAGAGCATGATAGATTTCCTTTCTCTTCCATATTTATAATAAGAAATACTTGAATAATTTTAGGAAAACCCAAATGTTTTGATAATAAATAAAATTTCAAGGTTATTTTCTACTCTGATTAATGTTAATTTAGGTGTTGAATTGGATTTGATGACCAAGTAGCTTAGTTATAGTACCTACCTAACATGATGAGTTTTCTTCTCTTATATCCTTATAAAAGAAACATGAAAAATCTTAACATCTTTGTTAATAAAGAAAAACTTGATATTATTTCCATAATTTAGAGACTCAAACCTCTATGCATATATCGAAATGAATGATAATAGAAGGTAGCTTGAATCGCAAGCATCATGTGTTGTTGAAGCTTTTAGCTTTTTGGAAGCCAAGCCAATGAGCATGGTGGCATGGTCAACCCAAAAGGACCTTTCCGAGGGGGGGGGTGTCATATCTTTTCTTTGATCCCATTCACCTCCTCCGCCCATTTATCCTCTTCTTCTTCTTCTTCTTCTTCTTCCTCATCTTTATCTTTTCAGCACACCTGACTGTGTTGTACCGCAAAGCCACGTCTCTGCATGCCATGCGGAGTAAGAGAAGAGCGGAATCTCCATCTCCCACTGTGCATGCGAGTGCTTCCGACACACCCTATCAAAAACCCACACAGCAACATCACCCGTTGCTATAAAGAGAGCTTCCGATATCTCCTATCCTCCATAACTGGCCGCCATGGCTCTCTCTCTCTTCGCTCGAGCAGCATCTCGAGGAGGCTACATGGAGCTGCTGCAGCATTTCCCGGGCGCCATGGAGCCTTAGGAATCGCCTCAGCACTGAGGTGCTCTTGTGGGGAATCAAGCATCGCGGTC